>PISX010014584.1:0-52524 GCA_004024625.1 Mellivora capensis
TATTATATGTAATATATATTAAACTGGTGAATAGAACAGATCCACCCAATTGATTTTGGGTGTATTTTGGTCTCTTAGAATAAATTACCTCCAAAATTTTAAATAAAGGATAACATATATATATATAAAATTAAGGGTAAACATGATGAAGTGATGGAATATGATTGTAAAGATGAAGATTTTTAAAAAATTCTAAAAAAAGTATTGATAAGATAAGTTGGTTGGAAAAGGGAAAAAAAAGGGGAGGAAATATTCTCAGGCTGGAGACTAGAACAAAGCCATGTGCTAGATTAGGGTATATTTTGATCTATTAGAAGAAATTGTATCCCAAAATTTTTTAGGAAAAAAACCCCCTATATGTATACAAAAAATAAGGTTAAATACAATGAAGGGATAAAATATGACTATAACAATGAAGGTTTGAAAAGATTTTTTTAAGAAAGGTATTGTTAAGATAAACTAGTTAAAAATGTTAAAAGAGGAAAGGAAAAGTTAAAAAGTAGAATAAGAAAAAAATAAAATTAAGAAAAATTTAACTTTGCAAGACTAAAGGATCATGGGGAGAGAGCCATGAATTCCATGTGTTGCTTTCCCCTATTTCTGGAGTTCCACTGTTCTCCTTGAGCAGTGAGCTTGGCTTGGCTGGATGTTCTTGCTGATCTACTTGGGGAGGGGCCTGTTGCAGTGATTCTCAAAAGTCTTTGCCTGAGGCGAAATTGCACCACCCTTGCCAGGGGCCAGGCTAAGTAATCTGCTAGGGTTCCATCTCAGAGTTTTTGTTCCCTGAACACTTTCCGTAAACTCTGGAGGACGGGCTCCCAATTCCGGCCCAGAGGAGCCAAGAGCTTGGGGCCCCACTCCTCAGTGTGCCCTCAGAGAAAAGCAGTCAATCACTCCTGTCTCCCTGGTCTCCGGCTGCGCTCTGAGCTCACATTGTGGTATTTCAATGTGTTTTTGATTTTTGAATTTTGAATTCAAAAATTTTTATTTGAATTTTGAATTCCCCTGGTGGCTAATGATGATGAACATTTTTTCATGTGTATGTTAGCCATTTGTATGTCTTCTTTGGAGAAGTGTCTGTTCATGTCTTCTGCCCATTTTTATTTGTTTTTTGGGTGTTGAGTTTGAGAAGTTCTTTATAGATCATGGATATTAGGCCTTTGTCTGAGGTGTCATTTGCAAATATCTTCTCCCATTCCGTGGGTTGCCTCTTTGTTTTGTCAACTGTTTCCTTTGTTGTGCAGAAGCTTTTTATTGTGATGAAGTCCCAAAAGTTCATTGTCACTTTTGTTTCCTTTGCCTTTGGAGATGTGCTGTGGTTGATATGGAGGTGGTTTCAGCCTATGTTCCCCTCTAGGATTTTGATAGATTCCTGTCTCACATTGAGGTCGTTCATCCATTTTGAGGTTATCTTTGTGTTGGTGTAAGAGAATGGTCAAGTTTCATCCTTCTGTATATAGCTGTCCAATTTCCCCAACACCATTTGTTGAAGAGACTGTCTTTTTTCCACTGGATATTTTTTCCTGCTTTGTCAAAGATTATTTGACCATAGAGTTTCAGGTCCATAATTGCGATCTCTATTCTGTTCCACTGGTCTATGCGTCTGTTTTTATGCCAGTATCATGCTGTCTTGGTGATCACAGCTTTGTAGTAAATCTTGAAATCAGGCAATGTGATGCCCCCATCTTTGTTTTTCTTTTTCAACATTTCCTTGGTGACTCAGGGTCTTTTCTGGTTCCATGTAAATTTTCGGATTGTTTGTTCCAGCACTTTGAAAAAATGCCCAAGGTATTTTGATTGGGATGCCGTCGAAAGTATAGATTGCTCTGGGCAGTATAGACATTTTTACAATGTTTGTTCTTCTGATCCATGAGCATGGAATATTTTTCCATCTTTTTGTGTCTTCTTCAATTTCTTTCATAAGTGCTCTGTAGTTCCTAGATTATAGATCCTTTACCTCCTTGGTTAGATTTATTCCAAGGTATCTTGGTTTTTGGTGCTATGTCAATGGAATCAAATCTCCAATTTCTCTTTCTATAATTTCATTGTTAGTGTATTAGAAAGCATTGATTTTGATCAATTTGATCAAATTGATCAATTTGATTTTGATCAATTTGATCATTGATCTGTGCATTGATTTTTTAATACTGCCACAGTACTGAATTGTATAAGTTCTAGTAATTTGGGGGTGGAGTCTTTTGGGTTTTTCATATAAAGTATTATGCCATCTGTGAAGGGAGAGAGTTTGACTTCTTTGCCAATTTGAGTACATTTTATTTCTTTTTGTTGTCTGATTGCTGTTGTTAGGACTTCTAGTACTATGTTGAACAATAGTGATAAGAGTGGACATCCTTGTCGTGTTCCTGTTCTTAAGGGAAAGGCTCTCGGCTTTTCCCCATTGAGAATGATATTCACTGTGGGTTTTTCAGATGAATTTTAGGAAGTTGAGGAATGTTGCCTCTATCCCTATACTCTAAAGTGTTTTGATCAGAAAAGACTGTATTTAGTCAAATGCTTTTTCTGCATCAATTGAGAGGACCATGTAGTTCTTCTCTCTCCTCTTATTGATGTGTTCTATCACATTGATTGATTTGTGAATATTGAATCACTCTTGCATCCCAGGGATAAATCACATCTGGTCATGGTGGATAATCTTTTGAATATACTGTTGGATCCTATTGGCTAGGATCTTGTTGAGAATCTTGGCATCCAGATTTGCCAGGGATATTGGTGAGAAATTCTCTTTTTTGATGGGTCTTTGCCTGGTTTGGGGAGCAAGATAATAATGCTGGCTCATAGAAAGAGTCTGGAAATTCTTCTTCTGTTTCTATTTTTTGAAATAGCTTCAGTAGAATAGGTATTATTTCTTCTTTGAATGGTAGAATTCCCCATGGAATCCATCAGGTCCTGTCTCATGTTTTTTTAGGGGTTTTTGATCACTGCTTCAATCTTGTTACTAGTTATTGGTCTATTCAGATTGTCAGTTTCTTCCTGTTTCAGTCTTAGGAGTTTATAGGTTTCCAGGAATGCATCCATTTCTTCTAGGTTGATTAACTTATTGGCATATAGCTGTTGATAATAATTTCTGATTATTGTTTCTATTTCCTTGGTGTTAGTTGTGATCTCTCCCTTTTGATTCATAATTTTATTAATTTGGGTCCTTTCTCTTTTCTTTTGGATTCATCTGACCAGTGGTTTATCAATCTTGTTTATTCTTTTCAAGAACCAGCTTATGGTTTTCTTGATGTGTTCTACTGTATCTCTGGTTTCTTATTCATTGATCTCTGCTCTTTCTGCTCTAATATTAATTATTTCTCTTCTCGTGTGTGGGATAGGCCTAATATGTTGTTGATTCTCTAGTTCTTCATGGTGTAAAGACAGTTTGTATATTCAGGACTTATCTGTTTTTTTTTTTTTTTTTTGAGTGAGGCTTGGATGGCTATGTATTTCCCCCTTAAGACCACCTTTGCCACATCCCATAGGTTTTGGACTGAGTTCTCATTGGTTTCCATGGATTGTTTAAGTTCTTCTTTGATTTCCTGGTTAACCCAAACATTCCTGAGCAGGATATTCTTTAGATTCCAAGTGTTTGAATTTCTTCCTACTTTTTTCTTGTGATTGAGTTCCAGTTTCAAACAGTATGGTCTGAGAATACACTGGGAATAATCTCAATCTTTTGGTATCGGTTGAGACCTGATTTGTGACCCAGTATGTGGTCTATTCTGGAGAAAGTTCCATGTGCATTCGAGAAGAATGAGTATTCTGTTGTTTTAGGGTGGAATGTTCTCTATGTATCTATTGTATCTCTATGTATCTCTATGTATCCCTATGTATCTATGAGGTCCATCTTGTCCAGTGTGTCATTCAAAGCTCTCGTTTCTTTGTTTATTCTTCTTAGATGATCTGTCTTTTGCTGAGAGTGGAGTATTAAGATCCCCTACAAATAATGTATTATTATCAATATCTCTCTTTATTTTGATTAACAATTGGCTTAGTTTGTTGCTCCATGTTGGGGTCATAGATATTTGTAATTGTTAGATCTTCTTGTTGGATAGACCCTTCAAGAATGATGTAGTGTCCTTCTGTATCTCTAACCACAGTCTTTACTTTAAAATCTAATTTGTCTGATACAAGAATTGCTACCCCAGCTTTCTTTTGTGGTCTGTTGGCATGATATATGGTTCTCCATCCCTTCACTTTCAGTCTGGATGTTTCTTTAGGTTAAGAATGAGTCTCTTGTAGACAGCATATGGATGGGTCCTGTCTTTTTATCCAATCTTTAACCATGTGTCCTTTCTTGGGTATACTCCTCAGTCCTAGAATATGTTCTAGAGCTCTGTCTTTTTACATCTCCCATGATAGCTTAATAATTTCTTTTAACAAATTTATTTTTTAAATTTCTTTTCAGTGTCCCAGAATTCATTGTTTATGCACCACACCCAGTACTCCATGCAATTCATGCCCTCCATAACACCCACCACCAGGCTCACCCAATCTCCCACCTCACCCCTCCAAAACCCTCAAATTGTTTTTCAGAGTCCACAGTCTCTCATGGTTCATCTCCCCCTCCAATTTCCCCCAGCTCCCTTCTCCTCTCCATTGGGCAGATGGAGAGGAGAAGATAGCTTAATAATTTTTTATATTAAACTTGTTTAGAGGAGAGGAAGATGGTAGAGGAGTAGGAGAACCCTAGGCTCCCCTTGTCCCACAAACACAACTAGATAACTATCATATCATCCTTGATACCTCAGAAACTGACCTGAAGACTGACAGAACAAACTCCACAACTAAGGGGAGAGAAAAGGCAACATCAAAGAAGATAGGAAGTACAGAGATATGGTTTAAGGGTGGAACAGATTGTAGGTGCTGAGAAGGGGAGGGAGCCATGGTCATGGAGAAGGGCAACAGAGAAGGGAACACACACGGAGAATGTTTCCCCAAAGCTATTGGTTTAGAAAGTGAGAGGGGCTGAATTTCGTGAGTTCTCATAACCAGTGGAGCTTAAATTCTAGCTTATTTTATTTTTTAAAATTAAAATTTAATTTAATTAACATATACTGTATTATTAATTTCAGAGGTAGAACTCAGTGATTCATCAGTTGCATACACTGCCCAGTGTTCATTATTTCAAGTACCCTCCTTAATGGCCATCACCCAGTTACCCCACCAACCTCCCCTCCAGCAACCCTTTTTGTTCCCTATAGTTAAGAGTCTTTCATGGTTTGCCTCCCTTTCTGCTTTCCTCTTATTTTATTTCTCCTTCCCTTCCCCTATATTCATCTGTTTTGTTCCTTAAATTCCACATATGAGTGAAATCATAGGGTATTTGTCTTTCTTTCTTTGACTTATTTTACTTATCATAATCCCCTCTAGCTCCATCCACAACATTGCAAATGGCAAGACGGAGCTGGTTGGTACCATTCCCTACTCCACCCCCTAAGCATAAACCCAGAGCCCTTTATTATTATATGGTATCCTCCTTTGTCTCTTTTAACACTCTTTGTTTTAAGATCAATTTTGTCTGATGTAAGTACTGCTACTATGACTTTCTTTTGACATCCTTTTGCATGGTAAATATTTCTCTGTTTCCACCTTGTCAACCTGCAGGTGTCTTTAGGTCTAAAATGAGTCTTCTCTAGGGAGCATATACATGGGTCTTATTTTTTTTTTAATCCATTCAGTCATCCTATCTTTTGCTTGGGGCATTTAGTCCATTTACATTCAAAGTAAGTATTGATAAGTATGAGTTTATTGCTACTTTATTACTTGTTTTGTGGTTATTTATGAATTTTTTCTGTGATCCTTTCTTCTCTTTTTCTCTTTCATGGTTTGCTCGTTTCCTTTAGTGATATATTTGGTTTCTTTCTTTTTCTTTGCATATATTAATGATTTTTGATTTGTGGTTGCCATTAGGTTTGTATATACCACCTTATGCATATTAAGTTGATTGTCATTTAAGTTTGAACCCACTCTTATTCCTCTCCTCCCCATGTTTTAGGTATATGGTGTCATATTTTATATACTTTTATTTCATGAGTTACTTGGACTGATTTTTTACAGAAACATTCATTTTTATTGTTTTTGTGTTTCCTATTTTTATGCTGTCACTTTTTCTTTCTCCTGAAAGACTTTTGTTTATCTGGGAAACTCTTTAAGTCTCCTTCTATTCTGAATGATAGCCTTGTTGAATAGAGCATTCTTGGCTGCAGATTTTCCCCATTCAGCACTTTGAATGTATCACTCCCTTGTGGCTTGCAAAGATTCTGTTGAAAACAATCCACTGATAGCCATTTGATATTTCCCTTGTATGCAACTGTCTTTCATATTGCTGCTTTTAATTTTTTCTTCTTTCACTACATTATGCTATTTTACTTTATTTTTTATTATGTCCAGTTAGCCAGCATATAGTACATCATAACTTTTTGATGTAATTTTCAATGATTCATCAGTTGCATATAACACCCAGTGTTCATCACAGCACATGCCTATTTTAATTACAATATATCTTGTTGTGGATCTGCTTGTGTTGAATTTGTTGGGTCATCTAGATATTTGTTTTCTACCCCAGATTAGGGAAGCTTTCAGCTATTATTTCTTCAAATAAAACTTCTTCCCCCTTTTGTCTCTCTTTTCTTTCTGGGATCCCGATAATGTGAATATTATTATGCTTGTTGGAGTCACTGAGTTCCTTAACTTTATTCTCATTTTGCATAATTCTTTTTTCTCTCTTTCGTTCAGCTTCATTACTGTGTCTTCTAGTTTATTATTTTTTCTCTCTGCTTCTATTTATTTATTTGAGAGAAAGAGAGAGCAAGAGACAGCACAAGTAGGGGGAGAAGGAGAAGCAGACTCCCCACTGAGCAGGGACCCTGATGTGGGGCTTGATCTCAGGATCCTGGGATCATGATCCCTGAGCCAAAGACAGCTGCTTAGGTGACTGAGCCACCCAGGCACCCCAAGTGTGTTTAAAAACATTATTTATTTATTTTGGGAGAAAGAGAGAAAGAAAGTGAATGGGTGAGGGGAGGGGCAGAAGGAGAAAATCTTCAAACAGACTTCCCACTGAACAGAGCCCAATGTGGGCTAGTCCCTAAAACACATGAGATCATGACCTGAGCTGAAACCAAGAGTTAGACACTTAACTGACTCAGCCATCCAGGTGCCCTGCTGTCAAGTGTATTTTTTTTAAAGATTTTATTTATTTGAGGAGAGTGAGTGAGAGAGCACAAGCATACACACAAACAGGGAGAGGGACAGAGGGAGAAACAGGCTCCCCACTGATCAGGGAGCCCAGTACAGGGCTCAATCCCAGGACCCTGGGATCATGACCTGAGCTGAAGGCAGACGCTTAACTGACTGAGCAACCCAGGTATCTCATCATCAAATGTATTTTTAACTTCATTTATTGTGTCTTTCATATTTGATGGTTCTTTTTTTATGTTTTCTATTTCTTTGTTAAGGATATCACTGATGTATTCCAGTCTTTCCTTAAGTCCAGTGACTATGTTTATGATAATTACTTTAACTTCTCTATCAGTCATGTTGCTTGTATCTGTTTGGCTTCGGTCTCTTGCTGTGGTTGTCCTGTTCTTTCATTTGTGACGTGTTACTCCTCATTTTGCCTTCCTCTCCATGTCTGTTTCTCTGTGTTAGGAAAGTCAGCTAAGTCTGTTGCTCTTGAAAGGAGTGGGTGGGATGTGCATTTTTAACTAGGTGGTGCTGGTCCTCCTCCACCAGGGACACTGCAAAACATGCACAGGTGAGGGGTGCAGTTATAACAAGGTGTATATATACATCCTCTGTGGCAGGTTGGAAGATACAGTATTGTCAAGGTTTGCACAGATTCTCTGGGGGAGGATCCACAGCTCCCGAGTCTGAGACAGGTCTGTTGGTAGAGGCTAGAGCATGGTGTAAGCAAGTTTGGTAGTGAATTCTGGAGCTTTGCTGGTTCTGGCAGATGGCTGTGTGTTTCTGATGAGGAGTAGTGGAGGGAAATGCCAACTTTTAGCTCCTTTATTCCTCGAGAAGCCCCTCAGCGAACTCTGAGATTAGTCTTCCTTCTGTATATCTGTGGGCTGTTTGTTGTGCTGTTTCCTTAAGGTAAGGGGTTCAGCTTCCTATCATGCTTCAGGCTGTCTCAGAGCCAATTATGCTGATTTTGAAAGTTCCAGGCTTTAAGTCCTGCTGGTTCTGAGCACCAGAAATTTGGCCCCTCTTATTTTCAAAGCCAGATGCTATGGGGATTTTTCTTCCCTTTGTAAGCTCCCTGGTGTGCTAGTAGTTTTTTCTCTCTTCTCTTGCCCATAGCTCCCTCCCTCTGGTGGTCAGATCTATTGGTATTTGTGTTCTCACCTAGTGCTCACCCTTCCCACTCTCTCTCTTTTTTCTACATTTAGTTGTGGAATTTGTTCAGTCAGTGTTTGGGTCCTTTTTTTGTGTTGTTTGCTCTGATGCAAGAGTTATCTAGTCATATCCATGGGATGAGGTGGGTTTAGAGTCCTCTTACTTTGCCATCTTCCTTGTAAGCTCCTAAACAATATTTTCTCAAACAAAGGAAATTTGTTGAGAATTGTAGTTTTTCAAATCTCTTAAATGTTTGGCTTAATTAAAGAAAGCTGGTTAAAAATTTTGTGAAAAGACAAACATAAACATCTGTTCATAAATTGGAAAACTTAATATTGTTAAGATATAAGTATTATTCAAAATGACCTCCAGATTCAATGTAATCCTATAAGAATTTGAAAATGTTTCCAGAAATAGGAAAGGTTGTTCTAAAATTCACGAAGAGTCTTCAGGGGTCCTATAAAGGCAAAAAAATCTTGAAAATAGGGAAAGGTTGGAAGACTCACACTTCCTGATATCAAAACTCATTACAAAGCTACAGTAATCAAAATGGTGTGTCATTGGCATAAAGACAAATATATAGATCAATGAAATAGAATAGGAAGCCCAGAAATAACCCCTCACATATATAATCAAGTGATTTTTCAACTACAGTCCCAAGCACATTCAATGAGGAAAGAATGGACTTTTCAACAAATAGTGTTGGGAAATATGGATATTCATATCCCAAAGAATAAAGTTGGATCCTAACCTTTCACCATATACAAAACTAACTCAAAATGGATCAAAGATCTAAATGTGAGAGCTAAAATTATAAAACTCTTAGAAGAAACCATAGGAGTACAACTTCATGACATGCTTGGCCATGATTTCTTGCAGTTGACATCAAAAGCACAGGCAACAAAAGAAAAAAAAATAAGTGGGATCTCATGAATATTTAACACTTCTGTAGATCAAAGGACACTAGTATAGAGTGAAAAGAAAATTAACAAAATGCAAGAAATTATTAGCAAATCATTATATGTCTGATAAGATGTTAATATCCAGAATATAAAAACTCCTACAAGTCAACAACAAATAAGAGACAACTACATTAAAAAGTGGGCAAAAGGCTTGAATAGGCATTTCTTCAAACAAGGTATACAAATAGCCATAAGCACATGAAAAGGTATTCAACATCACCAATTATTAGGGAAATGCAAATCAAAACTATAAGATGCTACTTCACACCTACTAGGAGGGCTACTACTTAAAAAAACAGAAAATACAAATGTTGGGAATGATGTGGAGAAAAGGAAGCATTTGTGCATTACTAGTGGGAATGTAAAATTGTACACATACTGTAAAAAACATTTAAGCAGTTTCTTAAAAAATTAAACAGAATCACAATATGATCCAGAAATTCTACTCCTGGGCATATACCCACACAAAATTGAAATCAGGGTCTCAAAGAAATATTTGCATTGCAACATTATTTACAATAGCCAAAAGTGGAAGAGACCTGGTGTCCATTGACAGATGAATGGATAAGCAAAATGGGGTATATGCATACTATGGAATATCATTCAGCCTTTAAAAGGGTGAAAATTTTATGGCATAAGCACTGGTGCTATATACAACTGATGAATCACTAAATTCTACCCATGAAAGTAATAATATACTATATGTTAACTAAATTGAATTTAAATAAAAAATTTAAAAAAGGAAGAAAATTCTGACACATGCTCCAATGTGGATGAATCTTGAAGATATTATGCTGAGTGAAATAATTCAGTTACAAAAGGGCAAATATTATATAATTCCACTTATATGGAATACCTAGAGTATACAAATTCTGACATTCACAGTAAGTACAAAGATTGCCAGGGACTGAGGGGAGGGTGAATGGGATGGTCAGTTGCTATTTAATGAGTATAATCACTTTGAGAAAAGGAAGAGTTCTGGAGATACAATTTACTGAATACTGCTGAACTTAATATGATAAAATTTACATCATAATGTAACTATATTCTCACTTAATATAAAAAGCAAAAAGTTAAAAGATAGTTCAATTACCCTATCTGCTTCTACATTCAATCTCTTGAAATGTGTTGTCTTGGTTAATATTTCTGAAGAAAATCTGGTTTCATACACATATGTAGTTGGAGAAAAAGGAATCCTTAAGTAATTTTCACATAATTGTTAATGTTTTTCTTTGATACTCTGCCAAAATGTGATAAGTTGCAATGTAGAATCTGAAACAATATTAAAGAACTTTTTGTTTTATTACATTAAAATCTGTTGTTCTATCTCACTCTCCAAATGGATCTTGAACTCATGTATAACCTTGTAATGTAATGCATTGGTCATTGGAAAATATCTGTTTACATTATTCAACCCAGTGTTTCTTGGCTGAGGGTGATTTTACCCTTTAGGAAATATTTGGCAATATCTGGAAACAGGCTTGGTTGTCACACTCTAGGCTTGTTGCTGTCATCTACTAAGTACAGGCCAGAGATGCTGCTAAACTTCTTACAGCACTTTCACAACAAAGAATTGTACAGCCTCAAAAGTCAATAGAACCTTAGTCTATTTAATGCTGACATACTTCATTATACAACATAAAAATTTTGTATTTGTTTATATCACCACTAATCTTTTAGGGCAAGTTTGTAAGCATTAGGAATCTGTCAGGAAAATGTTGGTGGATATGAGTTCTCTAGAAACCAAAAGACTAAAATTTTAGCATTTGCAACATATTATTTCCAGTTATTTTCCCTCATGTTGCAAAGCACATTTTACTCATTTTCAAGAAACTGTCCTAGAAATAACAAAGCCTGAAAACTAATGTTGTCAGTTATTTTTTCAATGGAAATTGGCATTCCTTGACAAAAAGAGTTATTTCTCACAATCACATAACTTATTTTACCTAAGACATCCATCCACTTGCATAGTATAAATATTTATGGGTACTCGCCCTCTCTTACTTTTTGCATGAATGTGTGACGTAACTAACACAATGACTAATAATACAATTTGGTGCCACTGCCAGATTAAAGCAGCACCAGTTTTACCTACCATTGTTTTTGAACCATCAGGGCAAATGTCAACACATTGGAAAAAGCAAATTACCTTCATATTATTAGAAAAAATTTTGTTCTTTTTAAAAAATATTTTATTTATTTATTTGACAGAGAGAGATCACAAGTAGGCAGAGAGGCAGGCAGAGAGAGAGAGAGAGAGAGAGAGGCAGGCTCCCCGCTGAGCAGAAAGTCCAATGTGGGACTCGATCCCAGGACCCCGAGATCATGACCTGAGCCGAAGGCAGTGGCCCAACACACTGAGCCACCCAGGCACCCCTACAAAAATTTTTGTTCTTATGGATTCCTTGAAAAAATATCAGTGATCTCTAGAGTCATAGGGAATGTACTTCAGGAATTTTTGCTCAAGACTTATGTGACATAAGTAAACTCCAATTTGTTTAAGGCACAGTTAATTAGATTTTAAAATACAAGATAACTTGTATCTCTAGTTTTCAAGACATCTTGTACAGGCTTGCCAAAAAGTCAGCAGTTAGAGATACCCTTTCTGAAAATATTTTTCTCTTTTTTACAGCTTTGTTAAGATGTGACTGACACATAAAAACTATATATATTTTAGATATACAATGTGATGTTTTGATATACCTATACATTGTGAAGTGGTTATCCCACTAAATCTACCATTACCTCACATAGGTAGACCATTGTATGCATGTGTGTGTGTGTGGGGGGGGGTGGACGAACACTTAAGATCTTTTAGCAAAGTTTTAGCAAATTTCAAGTATGCCATGCAGTATTATTAACTATAGTTACCATGGTATTTAGTAGATCTCTAGAACTTTTTCATCTGCATAACTAAAACTCAAAACTCTTGAATTTATAGTAATATTTCAAATTATGAGATGATAGGTAGAAAAAGTTAAGAAATAATTCTTTTTTTAGTGGTTTAGATGTTTATTGTTGATTGTAATTAAAGGCTGGAAATCACTGCAACACCCATCATTAAAGTTCTGCTAAATAATATAGAACTTCCATATATCCTAGACTAGAGTAAACCATACCATAAAACAGAACACTATCTTTATTAGAGAACATTATTTGTTACAAAGGAAAAAAATTAAGGTCAATATATACACAAAAGAGAAATAATCCTCAGGATGTATCAAGTGAAGAAACCATGGTACAGAGCCATTCTTTCATTCTGCTTGCTTTTCTTTTTGGTATACTTGTATATAATATTTCCTTTTAAATCATGCCTCATTCCTCATATCTTCGTGCTGTACTCAAAAGTAGGGTGGCATGTCCTTCTCAGGCAGTTCTGTTTAGAAATCAGCACAACATGCTCTTTTTGTATCTTTCCTCTCTTTTCCACAGTGTTGCAAACACAGTGGCTATTTGGTCCATAACTGGGGCAGTAGAAAGAACACCAGCTTTGGATCTGTTTAGACATATGTCTGCTGTGTAATTGAAATCTTGGGCAAGTAAGTTATTTGAATTTTTCTGAATCTGAATTTTCTCTGTTGGCATATGGCAACAAAAATATGTATATATCTATCTACTATGAGGACTAAAGGAGCTGAAGCTCATAAGCACTCAGCACAATGCTAGGTGCATAAAGAGCATCATAAATGACAATTGTTAATTTAATTAAATGTCTAAGGGACTTGTTTAGATTTTATAAGCTCTTCTTTTCCAATTCTCCTTGAATAAGTACACTGTAACACCCTAGTCTTCCCTGGTAAGCTACTTTTGAAAGTTAAGTAATTATGTGTTTTCCTGATTCTTTTAAGCACTTCTTAAAGCAAAGTTACCTATTTCACACCCACATAGTACTTTATTTTATTTTATTATTCTAACCCTAACCACATAGTACTTTAAAGAAGAATGTTCTCTGTTGTCTTGATTTCAGAAGAGAGTTTACTTTCTTTGGATGATTTTGCATGTTTATGATTTAATGTATCTGTATACATTATAAGTTAAATACTACATATTATTTTTTATATAGAAACCTGTCTAGAAAAGCAGCCACAATTTAAAATAGGTCAGTTGTGTGGACTGAAAGCCAAAACCTGGGATAATGTCCTATTAGACTTCCTTATTGATCTAAATTATATTATAGGAATATAGCCTTCTAAAGTAATTTAATTTTAAAGTAATTTTAATACAATTTTTATTTCTTCATTTTCAGCTCTTTCAGCCTGGTATGGCAGAAAAACCAATGTGTATGCCCACACAAATACCCCATGATGAAGATATAGTTGAGTATATCTTTCAAAAAGAACTTTCCATTTTGTACTTTAATGAGACTGAATAATTTTAAAAAATTGACTCAGTAAAATGATATAGACATAGATGATAAAGGCTCATGTTTGTTATGTTTACACATGAATTAACTTTTATATTGATTGGAGTTAAATACCAATAATGGTTTGAATAACTATTGCCTGTTTCTTGAGCTTACAGACCTTTTCAGTAGTGCAAAAGAGTATTCCTATTTAACACCAAAGAATAACAAATTAAAACTCCAGAACTTCCCATTAGGTGAGAAGAATAGCCTTACTTTGATGCAGGTATTTGTGGAACTTTATGTGCTGATAATAAATAACTTTTAAATGAATTATTCTAGGAAATGGTTGGGTAACTCCTTGCTTATTTCTTTGCTCAGTGGGAGATTGAACCAAGTTTCATTTTAAGATGATCTCTGTACTAGGGACAATATATAATAATTCACATAAAAATTTAACTATAAAAGAAGAGTAGTATGCCTGAATGGGTGAAAACTCAGTTTTGAATTCTTTTTGAGCAGAATTTCAAATATATACATGAATATTGATCTATGTTAAATAATGTTTATGTCTTTTTTAAAAATTTAAATTCAGTTAGCCAAGGTTTTGATATAATGTTCAATGATTCATTAGTTCAGTATAACACCCAGTGCTCATCATATCATGTGTCCTCTTTAATGCCCACCACCCAGTTACCTCATCCCCCTACCCATATCCCGTTTTGCAACCCTCAGTTTGTTTGCTGGAGTCAAGAGTATCATATGGTTTGTCTCCCTCTCTGATTTCTTCCCTTTCATTCCCCCCTCTTCTTGGTGTTTTCTCTTCCTCTAAACATACAGGTTTTTCTATATCCAAACTACAATTTTTTCTTTTCTTTCTCACTGGTACTCCTTTGGAATGAATGTCCTATTCAATTTTATTTCTGTATCAGTCACACTTTTACCCACTGAGCCACCCAGGCGCCCCTCAGTCACACTTTTAAAATCACACTTGATCCACCTTTCATCTTCACTGCTTTTTAAATCACTGTCAAAGTTTTGTTTCAGAAACTAAACCACGACTTATGTCCATTCCAAATTTTCTTTGATCCCCCCTTTGCATTAAACCATGGTGAACACTCCTTTGTTTACATGATATTAAAATAATAAAATTTTAGAAATAGAAGGGATCTGAAAGGCCAATAGTCAAACTTAAATCTGATATATAAATGCTTGCTATACATCTTTTAGCAAGTAATCTTATAGGGTCTTTTTTTGAATCCTTTTACAATTGGCAACTAGTTTATTCTCTCATTTAAATAATAAAATTATCATGCTCAAACAATAAAAAAGAGAAGACACTTCTCCCATTCTAGGTTTTTCTTTTTAACCAGCAATAACTAATCTCTGGAGGACTTTTCATATCAGCACACAGATCAACCTTATTCTTCTTAATAGCTCTGTACTTTCTAGTACAGAGCTGTTATAAATGTACTTTTCTTTAGTAACCAGTCCCCTCCAGGTAGTGATAAGGTAACCCCTTATCTGCTATTTTTTTCCTTTCTTACCTCACCTCTTCCTCTTCCTTCTTCTCCTTCTTTCTTCTTCCCAATCCCATGTAATGCTGTTTTTAATATAATTCTACATACTTTTTCATGTATATTTTTGAATACTGTGCTAGAAATGGAATTGTTGGGTCAGAAAATATACACAATATAAAATTTGATAGTAATTATCAAATCACTCCATAAAGATATTTTGTCAGTTTGTACTACAACCATCAATACATGAGGATGCCTAGTTTTTTAAAAAAATCTCTCTCCAGTATTGGAATTTAAAGCTTAAGTAGACTCAATTAATTAAGTGTAATTAAGATGCAGTGTTATATTAGTGTAATTAAGATGCAGTGTAATTAAGATGCAGTGTTATCCCCAAAGATACAAATGTAGTGATCCGAAGGGGCACGTGCACCCAAATGTTTTTAGCAGCAATGTCCACAATAGCCAAAATATGGAAAGAACCTAGATGTCCATCAACAGATGAATGGATAAAGAAGAGGATACACACACACACACACACACACACACACACACACACACAATGGAATACTATGCAGCCATTAAAAGAAATGAAATCTTGCCATTTGCGATGACGTGGATGGAACTGGAGGGTATTATGCTTAGCGAAATAAGTCAATTAGAAAAGACAATTATCATATGATTTTCCTGATATGAGGAAGTTGAGAGGCAACATGGGGGGTTTTGAAGGAAAGGAATAAATGAAACAAGATGGGATTGGGAGGGAGGCAAACCATAAGAGACTCTTAATCTCACAAAACAAACTGAGGGTTGCCGGGGTGGAGGTGGGGAGAGGGTGGTTGGTTATGGACATTGGGGAAGACACGCACTATGGTGAGTCCTGTGAAGTGTGTAAACCTGGCAATTCACAGACCTGTACCCCTGGGGCTAATAATACATTATATGTTATTAAAAAAATTAAAAAAAAGAATGATGGAGAGGAGAAGGGAGTTGAGGGAAATTGGAAGGGAGGTGAACCAAGTGAGACTATGGATTCTGAAAAACAACCTGAGGGGTTTTGAAGGGGCAGGGGTGGGAGGTTAGGGGAGCCAGGTGGTGGGTATTAAGGAGGGCATGTATTGCATGGAGCACTGGGTGTGGTGCAAAAACAATGAATACTGTTACGCTGAAAAGAAATAACAAAAAAAAAAAGAATAAAAAAAGATGCAGTGTTATATTAGTTTCAGATAAACAATATGATTCAAAAATTCAATACATTACTCACTACTCATAATGATAAATGTACTCTTAGTCTCTTTTATCTATTTCCCTATACCCCCATCTTTTTTCTGAGAAACCAGTTTCTTCACTGTATTTAAGAGTCTATTTTTTGTTTGTCCTTTTTTCTTTGTGTGCTTTGTTTCTTAAATTCCAAATATAAGAAAAACAATATGGTACATGTTTTTCTCTAAGTGACTTATTTCATCTAGCTTTATACCATCTAGGTCCATCCATGTTGTTGCAAATAACAATGCCTCATTCTTTTTCATGGTCAAGTAATATTCCATTGCATATACATATACCACATATTTTCTCCTCCAAATTATAATTTAAATTCCAGTTAGTTAACATACAGTGTAATATTAGTCTCACATGTAGAATTTAGTGATTCAACAATACAACACTTGGTGCTCATCAAAACAAGTGAGCTCCTTAGTCCCCATCACCTATTTACCACATCCTCCTATCCAATTCCCTCTGGTAATAATCAGTTTCTTTTCTATAGTTAAGAGTCTGTTTTTTGGTTTGCCTCTCTTTTTTCCCCCTTATGTTCATTTGTTTATTAAATTCCACATATGAGTGAAATGTGGTATTTGTCTTTCTCTGAACTGACTTATTTCACTTAGTATAACATACTTTAACTCTTTCCATGTCATTGCAAATTGCAAGATTTCATTCTTTTTAATGGCTGAGTAATATTCCATTGTGTATACCACTTTTTTATCCATTCCTCAGTTGGTGGACACTTGTGCTCTTTCTATTATTTGACTATTGTTGATAACATTGCTCTAAACACTGGGGGATGTATATCCCTTCAAATCAGTATTTTGGTATTCTTTGTGTAACTACCTAGCAGTGTCATTGTTCGGTCATAGGGTAGCTATATTTTTAATTTTTTGAGAACTCCCATAAAGTTTACCAGAGTGATTTTGCCAATTCACATTCCACCAACAGTGTAAGAGGGTTCTCCTTTCTCCACACCCTCACAAAACCTGTTGTTTCCTACGTTCTTAATTTTAGACATTCTGCTAGGTGTGAGGTGATATCTCATTGTAGTTTTGATTTGTATTTGCCTATTGATGAGTGATGTTGAACATCTTTTCATATGCCTGTTGGTCATCTGGATGTTTTCTTTGGAAAAATTCTATTCATGTCTTCTGCCTAATTTTAACTGGATTGTTTGTATTTCAGGCATGAGTTTTTAAGTTCCTTATACATTTTGGATCCTAACCCTTCATCAGCTATGTCATTTGCAATTATCTTCTCTTATTCTATATGTTGCCTTTTCATTTTTTTGATTGTTTCCTTTGCTGTGCAGAAGCTTTTTATTTTGATGAAGTCCCAATAGTTTATTTTTGCTTTTGTTTCTCATGCCTCATATCTAGAAAGAAGTTACTACCTAATGTTAAAGAGATTACTGCCTGTGTTCTCCTCTAGGATCTTTAAAAAAATATTTTAAATCAACATATAATCCGTTGTTTGTTTCAGGGTACAGATCTGTGGTTCATCAGTCTTACACAAGACACAGTGCTCACCACAACAACATATCTTCCCCAGTGTCCATCACCCTGCCACCCCATCCCCCGATTTCCTTACCCTCCAACAACCCTCAGTTTGTTTCCCAAGATTAAGAGGCTCTTAGGTTTGTCTCCCTCTCTGGTTTCACATTGTTTCATTTCTTCTCTTCCCTTATGATTCTCTTGTTTCCTAAATTCTGCACATTAGTGATATCATATGATAATTGTCTTTCTCTGATTGACGTATTTTACTTGGCATAATAACCTCTGGTTCCATCCACGTCATTGCAAATGGCAAAATTTCAATTTTTTGATGGCTAGTAGTCTGTTATATATATTTATATATACATATATATGTGTATATATATATATATTTATATATATATATATTTATTTATTTATAAAACACATCTTCATTCATCTGTCAATGGACACATCTGGGCTTTTTCCATAGTTTGGCTATTGTGGACATTGCTGCTATAAACATTCAGGTACATGTGACCCTTCGGATCACTACATTTGTATATTTAGGGAAAATACCCAGTAGGGCAATTGCTGGGTCATAGGGTAGCTCTATTTTAAACTTTTTGAGGAAACTCCATACTGTTTTCCAGGGTGGCTACACCAGCTTGCATTCCCAATGGTGTAGGAGGGTTCCCCTTTCTCTGCATCCTCGCCAACACCTGTCATTTCCTGACTTGTTAATTTCAGCTATTCTGACAAGTATAAGGTGGTATCTCATTGTGGTTTTGATTTGTATTTCCCTGATGCCAAATGATGTTGAGCACTTTTTAATGTGTCTGTTGGCCATTTGGATGTCTCCTTTGCAGAAATATCTGTTCATGACTTCTGCCCATTTCTTGATTGTATTATTTGTTCTTCAGGTGTTGAGTTTGATAAGTTCTTTCTAGATTTTGGATACAAGCCCTTTATCTCATATGTCATTTGCAAATATCTTCTCCCATTCTGTTGGTTGTCTTTTGGTTTTGTTGGCTGTTTCCTTTGCTGTGCAAAAGCATTTTTAAAAAAATTATTATTTTTTAGTTATTATTTTCAATTAGCCAGAATATAGTACATCATTAGTTTTTGATGTAGTGTTCAGCAATTCATTAGTTGCATATAACACCCAGGTGCTCATCACCACACATACCCTCCTTGATACCCATCACCCAGTTATCCCATCCCTACCCCCTCCCTTCTCTAACCCTCAGTTTTGTTTTCAGAGTTCAGAGTATCTTATGGTTTGTCTCCCTCTCTGATATCTTCCCGTTTAGTTTTCCTTCCCTTCTCCTGTGGTCCTCCACACTATTCCTTAAGTTCCACATATGAGTGAAACCATATAATTGTCTTTCTTTGCTTGGCTTATTTCACTTAACATAATCCCCTCTAGTTTCACCCATGTCATTGAAAATGGTGGGTATCCATCCTTTGTGATAGCTGAGTAATACTCCATTGTATATATGAATCACATTTTCTTTATCCATTCGTCTGTTTAAGGGCAGTTCTTTCTACAGTTGGGTATTGTGAACATTTCTGCTATGAACATTGGGGTGCACGGGCCCCTTTTTTCAGTACATCTGTATCTTTTGGGTAAATATGTAGTATCGCAACTTCTGGGTCATAGGTAGCTCTATATTTAATGTCTTGAAGAACCTCCATATTGTTTTCCAGAGTGATTGTATCAGCTTGCCTTCCCACCAAGAGTGCAAGAGGGTTCCCCTTTCTCCACATCCTTACCAACACTTGTTGTTTCTTGTCTTGTTAATTTTTTCCAGGAAACTTGTTAAGTTTCCAGGAAGGCATCCATTTCTTCCAGGTTGCTTAATTTGTTGGCATAAGTTGCTGATAATCATTCTTTTTTAAAAAAAGATTTTCTTTATTTATTTGACAGAGATCACAAGTAGGCAGAAAGGCAGGCAGAGAGAGAGGGGGAAGCAGGCTCCCTGCTGAGCAGAGAGTCGATGAGGGGCTCAATCCCAGAACCCTGGGATCATGGCCTGAGCCGAAGGCAGAGGCTTTAACCCACTGAGCCACCCAGGCGCCCCTGCTGATAATAAGTTCTAATAATTGTTTGTATTTCCTTGGTGTTGGTCATGATCTCTCCCCTTTCATTCATGATTTTATTAATTTGGATCCTTCCTCTTTTCTTTCTGATAATTCTGGCCAGAGGTTTATTGATCTTATTAATTCTTTCCAAGAACCAACTTCTAGTTTTGTTGATATCTTTTTTCTATTTCTATTTCATTGATTTCTGCTCTAATCTTTCTTATTTCTCATCTCCTCCTTGGTTTAAGGCTTCATTTGCTGTTCTTTCTCCAGGTCCTTTAGGTGTAAAGTTAGCTTGTGCATTTGGAATTTTTCTACTTTTTTTGAGAGAGGTTCTGATGGCTATGTATTTCCCCTTCAGGACCTCCTTTGCAGTATGCCATAGGTTTTGGACCAATGTATTTTCATTCTCATTAGTTTCCATGAATTGTTTAAGTTCCTCTTTAATTTCCTGGTTCACCCATTCATTCTTTAGCATTTTTAACCTTGAAGTACTTCCATTCCTTCCAAATTTTTCCTTGTGTTTGAGTTCTAGTTTCAATGCATTGTGGTCTGAAAATATGCAAGGAATAATCTCAATATTTTTGTGTCAGTTGAGACCTGATTTGTGATCCAGTATGTGGTATATTCTGGAGAAAATTCCATGTGCACTTGAGAAGAATCAGTGTTCTGTTGTTTTAGGGTAGAATGTTCTGTGTATATCAATGAAGTCCCTCTGGTCCAATGAATCCTTCAAAGCTCTTGTCTCTTTGTTGATCTTCTGCTTAGATGATCTGTCCATTGCTGTGAGTGGACTATTGAGGTCTCCTACTAGTAATGTATTATTATCAATATGATTCTTTATTTTGGTAAATAGTTTATGTAGTTGGCTACTCTCATAATGGGGACATAGATATTTACAATTGTTAGATTTTCTTGTTGGGTAGCTCCTTTAAGTATGATATAGTGTCCCTCTACATCTCTTACTAAAATATTTGGTTTATAATCTAATTTGTCTGATATAGGAATTGCTACCCCAGCTTTCTTTTAGATCCGTTGGTCTGATAAATGTTTCTCTATCCCCTCACTTTTAATCTGAAGGTTCAACATGAGTCTCTTGTAGACAGGATATGGATGGGTCCTGTCTTTTTAATCCAATCTGAAACCCTGTGCCATTTCATGGGTGCATTTTGGGCATTCACTTGGAGTGTAACTTTTGAAAGATATGTTTTTAGTGCCACCATATTGCCTGTGAAGTCCTTGTTTCTATAGTTTGTCTCTGTAAATTTCTAGTCTATATACTCTTGGAGTCTGTCTTCTTTTATAGTTCTTCCCCTTTAATATTACTTGCAGGTCTGGCTCGGTGGTCACATATTCTTTCAGTTTTTGCCCATCCTGGAAGCTCTTTATCTCTCTGTCCATTCTGAATGACAGCCTTGCTGGATTAAGTATTCTTGGCTGCATGTTCTTATCATTAATACCCTGAATATGTCTTGCCAGCCCTTTCTGGCTTGCCAGGTCTCTATGGATAGGGCTGATGTTAATCTGATGATCCTCCCTCTTTATGTTAGAACTCTCTTCCCCTATCTCCTCTCAGGATAGCTTCCTTGGCTCTAAGATTTGCAACTTTCACTATCATATGCCAGGGTGTTGGTCTATTTTTATTGATCTTGGGAGGGATACTTTATACCTCTTGGACATGAATGCTTGTTTCCAGATTAGGGAAGTTTTCAGGTATCATTTGCTCAAATATACCCTCTAGTCCTCTCTCTCCACCCCCTCAGAGATCCCAATAATTTGGACATTGGAACATTTCATGGCGTCATTGATCTAAATCTGTTCTCATGTGCTTCTAGCTGCTTGTCTCTATCTTCCTTGGTTTCCTTCCTTTCTATCAGCTCATCTTCTAGATCACTATCTCATTCTTCTGCCTCATTTGCCCCAGCTGTTAAAGTATCCATTTTAGAGTGCATCTCATTCATAGTATTTTTTAAAAAATTTATTTATTTGTCAGAGAGAGAGGTAGAGAGAGCGAGTGAGCACAGGCAGACAGAGTGGCAGGCAGAGGCAGAGGGAGAAGCAGGCTCCCTGCTGAGAAAGGAGCCTGATGTGGGACTCCATCCCAGGACGCTGGGATCATGACCTGAGCCGAAGGCAGCTACTTAACCAACTGAGCGACCCAGGTGTCCCCATAGTATTTTTAAGTTCATCCTGATTAGATCTCATTTCTGCCCTTAGAGATTCTATATTGTTGGTAATGCTTTTCTCAAGCCTAGCTATTGACTTCATAATTGCTACCCTGAAGTCTATCTTTGACATCTTGCTTGTGTCCCTGTCCATTAGATCTGTGGCAGAGGACATTGTCTCTGGTTCTTTTCTTTGTTGGGAGATCCTTCTCCTAGTCATTCTGTTGAGGGATAGTTGAGGGAATGTACAGAGTCCAAAGTATCAAACATGATCCAAGCAAAATGCACCTACAAAAAATTCCAAAGTGGTCAAAAGCTACCACAGATACACCATCACAACCAAGATCATCCAAGAAAAAAAAAAAGAAAGATAAAAGAGAGAGAGAGAGAAAAAGAAGAGGGTCCGAGAGAGAGAGATTATGATCTCTCAGGGTGGACACAGAAGGGTGATTTGCCTGTTCCTGCTTGATTTTTTTTGGTCTCTGTATTAGAAGACACTATATTCCAAAATTACAAAGAAACTGGAACTTACATATATATCAAGATAAAATTGAATAGAATGAAAAAAACATGTTAATATGGGAGTATAGATCTATAAAACACATTTATGAAAAAGAAAATAAAATTTAAAAAGTGACTTAAAAACATAGGTTGGGAAATATGAATCTATTTGAAATGAGAGCAGGGTTCAAAAAAAAAAAAAGAATAAGAAAAGAAACTAAAAAAGAAATGTAAAATTTTAGCCTGAAGTATAAGCGACTTGTGAGGAAACACCTGGAACTTCCTATAGTATTTTCCCTTGGAGTTAGAGTTTTACAGTCCTGTGGGAAATGAGATAATCATTCACTGTTCTTCCAGTCTGTCTTCTGGGGGAGGGCCCTGCTGCTGGGCCCATGCATCTTTGCCTGGATGGAGTTACCCCACCCCTTGTCAGGGGGATAGGTTTAATGTGATCTGGTTGACTGTATGGCTTTTGTTCTTTGGCAATTTTCTGCTTCTCTTTAGAAGGTCAGAGAAAACGGTCATGTGTGAATCTCTGGCCCAACCCAGAGCCACAATGTTGCAGTCTGCCCCCCTTAACATGTCCTCCAGATCCATCTGTCTCCACCTCTACCTGTACCAAAATCCACAGACTTGCATCTTCTAGGGGAGGGGCCTGTTTCTTTGATTCTCAAATGTCTTTGCCCTGTGCGGAATTGCTCCACCCTTGCCTGGGGCCAGGGTATGTAATATGCTCTGCTTGCTGTATGTGGATTTTGTTCCCTGAAGGCTTTCCATGAAGCTTTAGAGGACAAGAATGAAATGGCAGCCTCCAAATCTCTGGTTATGGATTCAAAAATTTGGGGCCCCACTCCTCTATGAGCCCTCAGAGAAAAGCAATCAATCATGCCTGTCTCCCTGCACTCTGACCACACTCAGTACTCACCTGGCCTATGACTAAGCATTTCTATTTCAGGCACATGACCCTGTTTGGAGTATCCAAACCCAGAAGTCACCTGTGGCGTGCTCCCAAGCCTCCAGTAGAGATATGGGCGTCTCCCTGGTTCTGCTGCATTTTGGGCCTCTGCTTGGGGATCAGTGACCCAACAGTGTCTTGGGTCACAGTTATGGCAGCCCTGAGCTGAGAGCCCACTCCTGGTCTCATTCTTTGCAGTCAGCTGTCCTGCTCTGATTCCTGGGAGCTCTGCCACACTCAGGCACCCCCAGTCTTCCTGTGACCCCAAAGACCCTGAGATCACACTGTCCCAGTGAGAGTTCCATCTCCTGCTTAGGATGCCTGAGTGACATTCCACCAGAGAAGATTTCTAAAAGTTCCAATTTTGTGCTCCGCAGCTCTATCACTAGCTGGTAGTCTGCTGACAGAGGATCCCTCCCTCTGCAGTCTGTCATCCCGTATATCACTTTGGATTCACTTCTCTGCACCTCCTACCTTGTGGAAAATGGTTGCTTGTCTATTTATAGAGTTGTGGCTATTCTTTTCTTCTATCTACAGTTGAGTTTGCAGGTATTCAGAATGGTTTGATAGCTACCTAGCTGAATTCCTCAGACCAGACAAAATTAAGGTTGTCTGCTTCTCTGCCATATTGGACTTCTTCTAAATCTGAGTTCTCTATTTTGTTCCGTTGGTCTATACATCTGTTTTTGTGCCAGCACCATACTGTCTTGATGATTACACCTTTGTAAGAGAGCTTGAAGTCCAAAATTGTGATGCCACCAGCTTGTTTTTCTTTTTCAATATTCCTTTGGCTATTCAGGGTCTTTTCTAGTTCTATACAAATTTTAGGATTATTTATTCCAGTTCTGTGAAAAAAGTTGATGGTATTTTGATAGGGATGGCATTGAATGTGTAGATTGCTCTAGGTAGCATAGGCATTTTATCAATAAAATTTGTTTTATTCTTTTTTCTTTCAATCCATGCATTGTTCTTTCAATCCATGAGCATGGGATGTTTTCCCATTTCTTTGTGTCTTCCTTAATTTCTTTCATGAATGTTCTATAGTTTTCTGACTACAAATCCTTTGCCTCTTTGGTTAGATTTTTTTTTTTTTAGGTTTTATTTATTTGACAGACACAGATCACAAGTAGGCAGAGAGGCAGGCAGAGAGAGAGAGAGGGGGAAGCAGGCTCCCTACTGAGCAGAGAGCCCAATGAGGGGCTCGATCCCAGGACTCCCAGGATCATGACCTGAGCTGAAGGTAGAGGCTTTAACCCACTGAGCCACCCAGGCGTCCCTGGTTAGATTTATTCTTAGGTATCTTAGTGTTTTTGTTGCAATTGTAATTTGTATCAACTCCTTAATTTCTCTTTCTTCTGTCTGATTGTTGGTGCATAGAAATGCATTCTGTGCATTGATTTTATATCCTGTCACATTCCTGAACTCCCGTATGAGTTCTAGTAATTTTGGTGTGGAGTCTTTTGGGTTTTCCACATAAAGTATCATGTCATCTGCAAAGAGTAAGAGTTTGACTTCTAAGCTACTATTTCTTCAAATAAAATTTCTGCCCCCTTCCCTCTCTTTTCTTCTTCTGGGACTCCTGTAATATGCATTTTACTAGATTTGATGGAGTCACTGAATTCCATAAGTCTATTCTTGTGTTATATTTTCTCTATGCTGTTCAGCTTCTTTAATTTCTGTTACTTTGTCTTCTCTGTCACTAATTCATTCCTCTGCTTCTTCCAGCCTGCTGTTCATTGCATCAGTTCTGTTTCCAATCTCATTTACTCCACTCTTCATTTCTGACTGATTCTTTTAAAAACTCTTTTCTCTCTGCAGTAAGGGTCTCACTGATCTCTTCTATTCCTTTTTTTTTTTTTTAAGCCCAGAGAGTATCCTTGTGATTGTTGCTTTAAATTCTCCATCAGACATGTTACTTATAAATGCTTTGCTTAGATCTCTCGTTGTAACCTTATCTTGTTCTTTCATTTGGGATGAATTCCTCCATTTGGCATTTTGTTTATGTCTTTGTCTTCTTTTTTGTGTTAGAAAGACCCATTATTTTTCTTGTTCCTGATACTCTCAGGACCCCTGTATGGATTTATGAGGAAGAGGTCATATAGTGTCCAGGGCTTCAATGAGTGTTTCTGATTTGTGCTGCATGCACTTGCTGTTTTTCTCTATTCTTCATACCAGTGGTCTGCAGAGGCTATTCTTGCCTGCATTGGGCAGTGCGTGGTCTTTGGACAGAGTGGTTTTAACTAGTTGTGCTCTGGTCTGCTTGGTAAATGAGACTTGATACTGCTTCCACTACAACTGAAGCCCTACACAACACTCTGGTCAGGAGACATGGTGTGGGCAGGGATTTGTGCTGGGCTTTTGGAAGTGGGGCCTGTCACACTGTGCCTGAGGAAAGCTTGATTGAGAAGGGTAGTCCACCAGAGTTCAAGGAATGGGGCTTTGTGTAAGAAAGTTAGGCAGCCAGTGTTGGCACTGTGCTGTTTAGAGCAACTCTGTGTTTATGCTGTGGGCAGATGAGGGAAATGTCACCAGAGAGCTCTTTTTTCCCCAGAGATGTACCTGTGAACAATGCCTCTTTGGTATATGCCTGGAGAGGAGGGAATAATCTCCCCCTGTGTGCCCCAGGCAGTCATCAGTGTCCTGTTTCCATGGTATCTGCCCCTGGGTTGTTTGCCTGCCTTCTTTCCAGGAGCAGCACCATGCCCTTGGAGCTCTATCCCAGCCAAGGCAGCTTACCTTTAAAACTGCAGGCTTTAAGCCCCGTGGGTTGCAAGAAATCATGAAACTCAGTCCTTCTAGTTTTCCAAGCCCATATCTTTTACAAAGCATTCTCCTTGTGTGTTCTCCTGTGTGCTCCCCTCTCTCTCAACCTTCTCTGCAACTCTGGCTCCCTTCATATCCCAGCACCCATGATCTTTTTTCTCCCCTTTATCACTTCTCCACACTTTCTATCTTCTTTGATGAGGCCTCTTTTCTCCCTTTAGTGTGGAGTTGTTCTGTCATTCTTCAAATGATTTCTGGGGATTTAGGATATTTTTATAGTTATCCATTCATGTTGGTGAGACAAAATGAGCCTAGGGTTTTCCTACTTTACCATCATCTTTTTCTTCCTCCTCCAGATTTACTATTTTTTAAGTTGAAAGCAAAATCTATGTGTCTGGACAAAGACTTATTTGCTTACAAATTTACTTCATTTGGGGCGCCTGGGTGGCTCAGTGGGTTAAAGCCTCTGCCTTTGGCTCAGGTCATGATCCCAGGGTCCTGGGATCAAGCCCTGCATCGGGCTCTCTGCTCAGCAGGGAGCCTGCTTCCTCCTCTCTCTCTCTGCCTGCCTCTCTGCCTACTTGTGATCTCTTGTCTGTCAAATAAATAAATAAAATCTTCAAATTTACTTTATTTGAATGTTGTCTGAGTTATGATAACCAAATGATAATTCTAATTTCCTTAACATATTAAAATTATATTTTCAAATGATATTACTAATTCTAATTAAAATATTTTATTTTTATTTTTTAAGCCCAAAGGAGATACTGTCCGTTGTTTAACAATGCTTGGTCATTTTGGTTTTGAATGTTTGCCTCATCAGTTGGTGACTCGATCTATCCAACAAGGATTCTCTTTTAATATTCTCTGTGTGGGTAAGTGTCTGACTCTTCATCTGAATTATTAATTAATTTTCTTTAATGCTCATTTCAACTTATCTTAAGTAGTATAACACTGGTGCTGTTAATTCAAGACCATGTCTGTTGATCTGTATTTGTTTTCATCATGTTAGTCATACTACCTTGACTTTTTTTCTTTAAATGCTTCATTGCTCTTCAAAATCAGATTATCTTTGTGTATATATTTTCTATATTATATTAATGACTGAGAGGGTCAAGAAAAGCAAGTATACTCTAAAGGAAATTATAGTCATTGTAATATTTGAGACCCTTTAAACCACTTTCGTGGTTAAGAGTGTTACTTCCTCTCAGCCATCTTATGCCCCTAGATAATGCATCTATGTTTGTTACAGGGGAAACTGGGATTGGAAAATCAACACTCATTGACACATTATTCAATACTAATTTGAAAGACAAAAAATCCTCACATTTTTACTCAAATGTTGGACTTAAAATTCAGACATATGAACTTCAAGAAAGTAATGTTCAATTGAAATTAACTGTTGTGAAGACAGTGGGATATGGTGATCAAATAAACAAAGAAGCCAGGTTAGTGTTTTCTTATTTTAATTATAAAAGATTTTCTTATTTCAAGGAATTTAGTTTCTTTGTTGATACTTCCTCTGGCTATCTCTCTCCCACCTGTCTCTATCTTCACATAGCCTTCTTTGCTCCCCTTGCATCTCATTTAAGGACATTTGTTATTTGATATAAGATGTATCTAGATTATCCAGGATGATCTTATTTTTACAAACACTTTATTTTCAATAAAATTAAATTTACTGGTTTTATGGATTAGAACTCAGACATATCTTTTTGGGTCTCATCATTGAATCCACTGTTCCTACTTTATAAGATAAGGTTGATTCTTAAATAATTTCAAAAATGGATCTTTTTCATTTATTTACTTGTGTTTGGGATGCCTGGGTAGCTCAGTCAGTTAAGCATCTGCCTTCAGCTCAAATCATGATCCCTGGGATCAAGCCCCATATTGGGCTCCCTGCTCAGTGGAGAGCCTGCTTTTCCCTCTCCCTTTGCCCCTCCACCCCCGCTTGTGCTCTCACCGTCTCTCTCTCTCATAAATGAATGAATGAATGAATGAATAAAATCTTTAAATTTACTTGCTGGATTACTTGTTTTCTATCACTTATCCAAGTTATAAATAAATTTATTTCTGTGAAAATTGAAATGCACCAGATGAAATGAAAACCCACTTAGCCAAACATAGGTACTTTGGGCCTTTTCTTTTTCCAACAACAGACAGTACTGTAGGTTTAGTAAGTGTCCTCTCAGACCTTTTGTTGTCATACAACTACTGAATTTTTGTAATAATTAAGATATGTTTGAAATAATACAGAATAAACTTATTTAAACTATATTATGTGTAATTAAAAATGCATACACCTTTATGAACAGGTTAGTAGATAATTCTGAAACATTCTAAAAATAAACAAAAACAAAAACAAGAACAAAAACCCCAAACATCCTGTGTAAACACCTTTCTATGCAAATTATGACCTCAGGCATTTTTCTTGATCACAAACTCTCATCAAACTCATAGAAGAATGTAAAATGTTTTCTCGTGTCTGAGAAGGAGGAATTAAGAGTTACTGTTCAGGGGCGCCTGGGTGGCTCAGTGGGTTAAAGCCTCTGCCTTTGGCTCAGGTCATGGTCCCAGGGTCCTGGGATGGAGCCCAGCATCGGGCTCTCTGCTCAGCGGGGAGCCTGCTTCCTCCTCTCTCCCGCCTGCCTCTCTGCCTACTTGTGATCTCCCTCTGTCAAATAAATAAATAAAACCTTAAAAAAAAAAAAAGAGTTACTGTTCAATGGATATAACATTTTAATTATGCAAGATGAACAAGTTCTTGAGGTCTTCTGGACAATAGAAGATTTAACAGTATTTGTTATGCAAATTGACCTCCTGTTAATTGTTCTTACCACAGTTTAAAAAAAAAAAAACCTACAGGATGCTGCAAAAGTATTGCTTAGAGGGCAATTTATAGCATAAAATACTTATATTAGGAAAAAAAAAATCCCAAGTATTGTAATTTCCATGTTAAGAAACTAGGCGAATAAAAACAAATTTACCCTAAAGCAAGAAAAAGAAAGGAAAAATTATACTACAGCAGAAATTGATGAAAACAGAAAAAAAGGTCAGAAAATATTTTAAATCAGCAAATTAACTTTGCTGGTTATTTACAAATTTGCTAAGAGTGAAAAACTTTAACCAGACTGAGCAAGCAAAAGAAATGAGGAGTCAAATATCACTAAACTCAGGAATAAAAAAGCAGACATTATTACTGGTTTTATAAAAATTAAAAAGATAACACAACAAATAATTCATGCCTATAAAGTCAGCAGTATATCTTTTATCTTTTTTTTAAGGGTGCAAGCTGCTTGGATTTGAATTTAATTTTTTTATTATGTTCACTTAACCAGTGTATAATAAAGTCAACAATTTAATGCCTTTCATAAAAGGCCTTTATTTTTTAAAAAAATTATTTATTTATTTATTTTTCTTTTCAGCATAACAGAATTCATAGTTTTTGTCCCACACCCAGTGCTCCATGTAATGCGTGCCCTCCATAATACCCTCCACCTGGCTCCCCCAACCTCCCCCCCCCCCCCCCCCCCCCCCCCCCCCCCCCCCCCCCCCCCCCCCCCCCCCCCCGCCCCTTCAAAACCCCTCAGGTTGTTTTTCAGAGTCCATAGTCTCGCACGGTTCATCTCCCCCTCCAATTTCCCTCAACTCCCTTCTCCTCTCCATCTCCCCATGTCCTCCATGTTATTTGTTATGCTCCGCAAATAAGTGAAACCATATGATAATTGACTCTCTCTGCTTGACTTATTTCACTCAGCATAATCTCTTCCAGTCCCGTCCATGTTGCCTTTATTGTGTTGAGATAAATTCTTTCTATACCTAGTTTCATGAGTTTTTTTTTTTTAAATCATGAAAGGGTCTTGACTTTTATCAAATACTTTTCTGCAACTATTGGTTATTTGATTTTTATTTTGCAATGTGGCATTTTTAAATCAGTTTGCTTATGTTGAATAATCCTTGCATTCTGAAGATAAATCCCTCTTTGTCTTCATGTATGATCCTTTTAATTTGATGTTGAATTCATTTGCTAAGTATTTCATTGAAGACTTTGCATCTGTGTTCAATAGGGATATTGGCCTGTCATTTCTTCTCATTATTAGTATTAGTATTAGTATCAGGATAATTCTGACCATTCAAATGAGTTTAAAAATTTCCCTTTAAATTTGTGGAAGAGTTTAAGTATTGGTGTTAATTCTTCCTTAAGTGTTTATTAGAATTCAATATTGAAGCCATATGGTCCTGAGTTTCTCTATGTTGGTAGATTAAAAAAAAAAGATTTTATTTATTTATTTGACAGAGATAACAAGTAGGCAGAGAGGCAGACAGAGAGAAGAGAGAGAGAGGAGGAAGCAGGCTCCCCACCAAGCAGATTGCCCGATGCGGGGCTCGATCCCAGGACCTTGAGATCATGACCTGAGCCGAAGGCAGAGGCTTAACCTGCTTAGTCACCCAGGTGCCCCTATGTTGGTAGATTTTTGATTACTTATTTAACCTCACTATTTGTACAAGAACACCTCATTTTACTACTCTTCACTTAATTGTTCTTATCAGATCTGTTTTTTATGTTTCTTTTTAAAAATTTCTTTTCAGTGTTCCAGAATTTATTGTTTATGCACTACACCCAGTGCTCCAAGCAATACATGCCCTCCATAATAGCCACCACCATGCTCACCCAACCCCTCACTCCCATCCCCTCCAAAACCCTCAGTTTGTTTCTGAGTCCACAGTATCTCATGGTTTGTCTCCCCCTCCAATTTCCCCCAACTCACTTCTCTCCATTTCGCCATGTCCTCCATGTTATTTCTTATGCTCCACAAACAAGCAAAACCATATGATAATTGATTCTCTCTGCTTGACTTTTCACTCAGTATAATCTCCTCCAGTCCCATCCTTGCTGATACAAAAGTTGGGTATTCATCCTTTCTGATGGAGGCATAATACTCCATAGAATATATGGACCATATCTTCTTTATCCATTTGTCCATTGAAGGGCATCTTGGTTCTTTCCAAAGTTTGGCAACTGTGGCCCTTGCTGCTATGAACATTGGGGTACAGATGGCCCTTCCTTTCACTACATCTGTACCTTTGGGGCAAATACCCAATAGTGCAATTACAGGGTCATAGGGAAGTTCTATTTTTAATTTCTTAGGAAATCTCACACTGTTTTCCAAAGTGGCTGCACCAACTTGCATTCCCACCAACAGTGTAAGAGGGTTCCCCTTTCTCCATATCCTCTCCAACACACGTTGTTTACTGTCTTGCTAATTTTGGCCATTCTCACTGGTGTAAGGTGGTATCTCAATGTGGATTTGATTTGAATCTCCCTGATGGCTAGTGATGATGAACATTTTTTCATGTGTCTGTTAGCCATTCATATGTCTTCTTTGAAGAAGTGTCTGTTCATGTCTTCTGCCCATTTTTTTGACACAATTATCTGTTTTTTGGGGTGTTGCGTTTGAGGAGTTCTTTATAGATCTTGGACATCAGTCCTTTGTCTGTAGTGTCATTTGCGAATATCTTCTCCCATTCCATGGGTTGCCTCTTTCTTTTGTGGACTGTTTCATCTGTTGTGCAGAAGCTTTTGATCTTGATGGAGTCCCAAAAGTTCATTTTTGCTTTTGTTTCCTTTGCCTTTGGAGACATATCTTGAAAGAAATTCCTGTGGCTGATGTGGAACAGATTACTGCCTATGTTCTCTTCTAGGATTTTGATAGATTCCTGCCTCACGTTGAGGTCTTTTATCCATTTCGAGTTTATCTTTGTGTATGGTGTAAGAGAATGGTCGAGTTTCATTCTTCTACACATAGCTGTCCAATTTTCCCAGCACCATTTAATGAAGAGACTGTCTTCTTTCCACTGGATATTTTTCCCCATTTTTGTTTGTTTTACAGATGGAAGGTTTGTGACAACTCTCTGTGAAGCAAGTCTATCATCATGGTTTTTCCAACAGCATTTGGTGACTTTGTGACTCTGTGTCACATTTGGTAATTTTGGCAATATTCAAAAATTTTCATTATTGTATTTGTTATGGTGATCTTTGATCAGGGATTTTGATGTTACTATTGTAATAGTTTTGGGGCACCATAACTTGTGCCCACAAAAGACAGTGACTTTATTTTATTCTATTTTTCTTATTTTTGCAAATGCCAACATTTAGTTACTGCAGTTATATACACATGTGCAAATACATGTGTACACCAAAGAAAATACACAAGCTCTTGATACTCACATGAATTTCTGGAGCTCTACAGGCCAGGGCTTTGAAGAAGCTCAGGTAATCTTTAATGAGGCTGACCCTCATTGCCCATGTGCCCAGCAGAGCAATTCACTGAGAAATCCAGAGTCCTTTGTCCCTTACTCATACACGTGATTTACCACCAGGCCCTGTTGTTTTCCACTGTCCAAGTGGTTCTGGATTCCTGTGCACCATCTCTTGGTTTTCTGGGCCATTGTTTCCAGTTCTCTGATTCAGCTACATATCTGATGCTTCTCTCTGGTCTCCATGGCTCAGCCATTCCTAGGCCTCATGGTTCCTTGAAAAGGCTGGGCTCCTTCCTTTGTCTGCCTTCCTCTGCTTGGAATATCCTTCTATACCTCTGGAGGCCCTGAGTATTTCTTTTTTTTTTTTTTTTAGCTTTATTTTTTCAGTGTTCCAAGATTCATTGTTTATGCACCACACCCAGTGCTCCATGCAATATGTGCCCTCCTTAATACCCACCACCAGGCTCACCCAGCCCCTCACCCCCCTCCAAACCCTCAGTTTGTTTCTCAGAGTCCACAGTCTCTCACGGTTCATCTCCCCCACCGATTTCCCCCAACTCACTTTTCCTCTCCTCCCAATGTCCTCTGTGTTATTCCTTATGTTCCACAAGTAAGTGAAATCATATGATAGTTGACTCTCTCTGCTTGACTTATTTCACTTAGCATAATCTCCTCCAATCCCATCCATGTTGATACAAAAGTTGAGTATTCATCCTTACTGATGGAGACATGATATTCCATTGTATAAATGGACCATATCTTCTTTATCCATTCGTCTGTTGAAGAGCATCTTGGCTCTTCCACAGTTTGGTGACTGTGGCCATTGCTGTTATGAACACTGGGGTACAGATGGCCCTTCCTTTCACTACATCTGTATCTTTGGTGGTAAATATCCAATTGTGCAATTGCAGGATCATAGGGAAACTCTATTTTTAATTTCTTCAGGAATCTCCACACTGTTTTCCAAAGTGGCTGCATCAACTTGCATTCCCACCAACAGTGTAAGAGGGTTCCCCTTTCTCCACATCCTCTCCAACACTTGTTGTTTCCTGTCTTGCTAATTTTGGCCATTTTCCCTGGTGTAAGGTGGTATCTCAATGTGGTTTTGATTTGAATCTCCCTGATGGCTAGTGATGATGAACATTTTTTCATGTGTCTGTTAGCCATTCATATGTCTTCTTTGGAGTAGTGTCTGTTAATGTCTTCTCATTTTTTGATGTGATTATCTGTTTTTTTGAGTATTGAGTTTGAGGAGTTCTTCATAGATCTTGGATATCAGAAATAAAAGGTATTCAAATTGGCAAAGAAGAAGTCAAACTCTCTCTCTTCACAGATGACATGATACTCTATATGGAAAACCCAAAAGACTCCGCCCCCATAACTAGAGAACTCATACAGCAATTCAGTAATGTGTCAGGATACAAAATCAATGTACAGAAATCAGTTGCTCTCTTATACACTAACAATAAAAATATAGAAAGGGAAATTAGAGAATAACACCAAGAACCATAAGATACCTGGGAATAAACCTAACCAAAGAGGTAAAGGATCTGCCCTTGAGGAACTACAGAACATTCATGAACGAAATTGAAGAAGACACAAAAAGATGGAAAAGCATTTCATGCTCGTGGATCAGAAGAATAAATATTGTTAAAATGTCTATACTGCCTAGAGCAATCTGTACTTTCAATGCCATCCCAATCAAAATCCCACCGGCATTTTTCTTTTTAAAAAAATTTTATTTATTTATTTATTTTTTTTAAAAAAAGATTTTATTTATTTATTTGACAGAGAGAGATTACAAGTAGGCAAGAGAGGCAGGCAGGGAGAGAGAGGAAGAAGCAGGTTCTCCGCGGAGCAGAGAGCCCGATGTGGGGCTCGATCCCAGGACCCTGGGATCATGACCTGAGCCGAAAGCAGAGGCTTTAACCCACTGAGACACCCAGGTGCCCCCCCACCGGCATTTTTCAAAGTGCTGGAACAAACAATCTTAAAATTTGTATGGAACCAGAAGAGACCCCGAATTACAAAGAAAAACAAAACTGGGGGCATCATATTGCCTGATTTCAAGCTTTACTACAAAGCTGTGATCACCAAGACAGCATGATATTGGCATTAAAAACAGACGCATAGACCAGTGGAACAGAATAGAGATCCCAATTATGGACCCGCAACTCTATGGTCAAATAATCTTTGACAAAGCAGGAAAAAATATCCAGTGGAAAAAAGACAGTCTGTTCAATAAATGGTGCTGGGAAAATTGGACAGTTATGTATAGAAGAATGCAGCTTGGCCATTCTCTTACATCATACACAAAGATAAACTCGAAATGGATAAAAGACCTCAATGTGAGTCAGGAATCTATAAAAATCCTAGAGGAGAACATAGGCAATAACCTCTTTGGCCTCAGTTACAGTAACTTCTTTAAGACATGTCTCCGAAGGCAAAGATTATGAAAGCGAAAATGAACTTTTGGGATTTCATCAAGATCAAAAGCTTCTGCACAGCAAAGGAAACAGTCCACAAAACAAAGAGGCACAGAATGGGAAAAGATATTCACAAATGACACTACAGACAAAAGACAGTGAATTTAATTAAAAATTTGTGTGTGATTCTAATTTTTCTAAAAGATTTTATTTATTTATTTGACAGAGAGAAATACAGCGAGAGAGGGAACAGAAGCAGGACGGGTGGGAGAGGGAGAAGCAGGCTTCCTGCCAAGCAGGGAGCCCGATGCGGGGCTCGACCTCAGAACCCTGGTATCAGGACCTGAGCCAAAGACAGACAATTAACAACTGAGCCACCCAGGTGCCCCTGATTCTAAGTTTTTAATTCTAGTTATTTAATACACAGTGTTGTATAGGTTGAAGATTCCAATATAGTGATTCAACACTCTCTTTTTCTTTTTTGAATTTTTATTTAAATTCTAGGAAGTTCATAAATAGTGTAATATTGGTTTCAGGAGTGGAATTTAGTGATTCATCACTTACATGTAACACCCAGTGCTCATCATAACAAGTACCCTCCTTAATAGTCATTAACCATTTAGCCCATCCCCTACCCACTTCCTTCCACCAACCCTCAATTTGTTCTCTATCTTTAAGAGTCTCATGATTTGCTCCCTTTCTTTTTTCTTCCTGGACATATGTCCATCTTTTGTGTTTGTTTGTTTGTTTGTTTTTTGTTTTGTTTCCTGACTTGCTAATTTTAGCCATTCTAACTGATATAAGGTGGTATCTTATTGTGGTTTTGATTTGTATTTCCCTGATACCAAGTGATGTAGAACATTTTTCATGTGTATGTTGGCAATTTTTATGTCTTCTGCCCATTTCTTGACTGGATTATTTGCTTTTTGGGTGTTGAGTTTGAGAAGTTCTTTAGAGGGTTTGGATATGAGCCATTTATCTGTTATGTCATTTGCAAACATCTTCTCTCACTCCATAGATGGCCTTTTAGTTTTGTTGACTGTTTCCTTTGCTATGCAGAAGCTTTTTATCTTGGTGAAGTCCCCCCAAAACACTTTTGTTTCCATTGGTTTTAAAGATGTGTCTTGAAAGAAGTTGCTGTGGCCACAATGCTGTGGCCAAGGTTATTGCCCATGTTCTCCTCTAGGATTTTGATGGGTTCCTGTCTCACATTGAGGACTTTCATCCCTTTTGAGTGTGTCCTTGTGTATGGTGTAAGAGAGTGGTCCAGATTCATTTTTCTTTATGTAGCTGTCCAATTTTCCCAACACCATTTATTGAAGAGATTGTCTTTTCTCCATTGGATATTCTTTCTTGCTTTATCGAAGATTAGTTGACCAAAGAGTTGAGGGTCCATATCTGGGCTCTTTATTCTCTTCCTTTGATCTCTGTGTCTGTTTTTGTGACAGTGCCATGCTGTCTTGGTGATTACAGCTTTGTAATATAGTTTTAAATCAGGCAACGTGATGCCCCCAGCTTTATTTTTCTTTTTCAACATTTCCTTGGTGATTCGAGGTCTTTTCTGGTTCCATACAAATTTTAGGATTGTTGGTTCCAACACTTTGAAAAATGCCAATATTATTTTGATCATGATAGCATTTGATCATAGTATAGATTTCTCTGGTCAGCATAGATATTTTAGCAATATTTATTCTTCCAATCCATGGTGATGGAATGTTTATTCATCTTTTTGTGTCTTCTTCAATTTCCTTCAAAAGTTTCTGTAGTTTCTAGAGTACAGGTCCTTTATCTCTTTGGTTAGGTTTATTCCAAAGTATATTATGGTTTTTGGTGTTACTGTGAATGGAATCAATTCCCTGATTTGTCTTTCTACAGTTACATTGTTAGTGTCTAAGAAAGCAACTGATTTCTGTACATTGATTTTGTATCCTGCCACATTACTGAATTACTGTATGAGTTCTAGTAATTTGAGGGTGGAGTCTTGTGGGTTTTCCACATAAAGTATTATGTTATTTGCAAAGAGAGAGTTTGGCTTCTTTGCCAATTTGAATACCTTTTACTTCTTTTTGTTGTTTGATTGCTGTTGCTAGGACTTCCATTTCTATGTTGAATGATAGTGGAGAGAATGGCATCCTTGTCATGTTCCTGATCTTAAGGGAAATGCTCTCAGCATTTCCCCATGGAGAATGATATTCACTATAGACTTTTCGTAGGTGGTTTTTATGAAATTGAAGGGTATTCTCTCTGTCACTAAACTCTGAAGAGTTTTAATCAGGAAAGGATGCTGTATTTTGTCAAATGCTTTTTTTTTTTGTATCAGTTGAGAGAACCATGTGGTTCTTGTCTCTTCTGTTATTAATTTGTTCTATCACATAAATTGATTTGTGAATGTTGAATCACCCTTGCCTCCAAGGGATAAATCCCACCTGGTCTCAGTGGATAATACTTTTAATATACTGTTGGATCCTATTGGCTAGGATCTTGTTGAGAATTTTGGCATCCATATTTGCCAGGGATATTGGTGTGAAATTCTCCTTTTTGATGAGTCTTTGCTTGGTTTGGGGATCAAGGTAATACTGGCCTCATAGAATGAGTTTGGAGTTTTCCTTCCGTTTTTATTTTTTGAATCAGCTTTAGGAGAATAGGTGTTATTTCTTCTTTTAATGTTTGGTAGAATTCCCCTGGAAATCCATCACGCCTTGGACTCTTGCTTTTTGGGAAGTTCTTGATCACTGCTTCAATTTCGTTCCTGGTTATTGGTCTATTTTGATTGTCAGTTTCTTCCTGTTTCAGTCTTGGTAGTTTATAGGTTTCCATGAAAGGATCCATTTCTTCCAGAGTGCTTAATTTATTGGCATATAGTAGTTGATAATAATTTTTGATTATTGTTTCCATTTCCTTGGTGTTATTGTGATCTTTCTCCTTTCATTCATGATTTTATTAATTTTGGTCCTTTCTCTTTTCTTTTGGGTAAGTCTGGCCAGTGATTTGTTGATTTTAATAATTTTTTCAAAGAAAAAGTTTCTAGTTTTGTTGATGTGCTCTACTGTTTTTTTCTGGTTTCTAATTCATTGATCTCTGCTCTAATCTTTATTATTTCTCTTTTCCTGCATGGCTTAGGCTTTATTTTTTGTTTTTCCTCCAGTTCTTTAATGTATATGGTTATCTTGTGTATTCAGGATTTTTTATTTTTTTGAGTGATGCTTGGATGGCTGTATATTTCCCCCTTAGGACCTTCTTTACCATATCCCATAGATTTTTGGACCAAGGTGTTTTCATTCTCATTGATTCCCATGTTTTGTTTAAATTCTTCTTTAATTTCCTGGTTTATCCAAATATTCTTAAGCAGGATGGTCTTTAGCTTCTAAATGTTTGTGTTCCTTGCAATATTTTTCTTGTGATTGAGTTCCAGTTTCAAAGCATTGTTGTCTGAGAATATGCAGGGAAAAATCCCTATCTTTTGGTATCAGTTAAGACCTGGTTTGTGATCCAGTATGTGGTCTATTGTGGAGTAAGTTCTATGTGCATTTGAGAAGAATGAGTGTTCTGTTTTTTTAGGGTGGAATGTTTTGTCTATATCTACGAAGTCCATCTGGGCCAGTGTATCCTTCAAAGGCCTTGTTTCTTTGTTGATCTTCTGCTTAGCTGATCTGTCTATTGCTGAGAGTGGAATGTTGAGGTCTCCTACTATTAAAGTATTATTATCAACCTGATTCATTATTTTGGTTAACGACTGGCTTATGTAGTTGGCTGTTGGGGGCATAGATATTTATAATTGTTAGATGTTCTTGTTGGATAGATCCTTGAAGAATTATATAATGTCCTTTTGTATCTCTTACTAGTTTTTAACTTAAAATATAATTTGTCTGATACAAGAATTGCTACCACAGCTTTCTTTTGTTGTCCATTGGTATGAAAGGTGGTTCTCCATCTACTCACTTTCAGTCTGGATGTATCTTTAGGTTCAAAATAAGCCTTTTGTAGACACAAAAAGGAATAGGTCCTGTCTTTTCATCCAATCTGCAACCCTGTGCCATTTCATGGAATAATTTAAGCTGTTCACATTGAGAGTGATTATTGAAAGATATGATTTTATTTTCATCATGCTGTCTGTGAAGTTCTTGTTTCTATAGATTGTATCTGTAAATTTCTGTTCTATATCACTCTTGGTGTCTTTCTTCTTTTATAGTTCTTCCCTCTTAATATTCCTTGCAGGGCTGGCTTAGTGGTCACATATTCTTTCAGTTTCTGCTGGTCTTGGAAACTCCTTGTCTCTTCATCCATTCTCACTGAAATCCTTGCTGGATAAAGTATCCTTGATGCATGGTCTTCTCATTTAGTATACTGAATAAGTCTTGCCATACTCTTCTGTCTTGCCAAGTCTCTGTGGACAGGTCTGACGTTATTTTGATATTCCTCCCTCTGTGTGTAAGAAATCTCTTCCTGCATCTGCTTTTATGATTGTTTCCTTAGATCTAAGGTTTGTAAATTGTACTAGTATATTTTTGGGTGTCAGTCTGCTCTCATTGATCAAGAAAACAAGTAGAATTGTTTTCTTCCCCAGATTAGGGAATTTCTCAGCTAGGATTTTCTCAAATATATTTTCTAGACCCCTTTCTTTCTCTACCCCCTCAGGGATCCCAATAATTTTGACATTGGAATATTTCATGGTGTCATTAATCTCTCTTAGTCTGATCAGTTGGGATTTAATCTGTCTTTCCCAGACCTCCTCAGTTTCCTTCTTTTCTATCATCTTATCTTCTAGCTCACTAATTTGTTTTTCTGCCGCGTTTACCTAGCTGTCAAGATATCCGGTTTAGAATGCATTTCATTCATAGCATTTTTAAGCTTGGCCTGATTAGATCTCATTTCTGCCCTTAGAGATTCATATTGTCACTCATATTTTTCTCAAGCCTAGATATCGACTTCATAATGGCTACTCTGATGTCTATTTCTGACATCTTGCTTATATCTATATCCATTAGGTCTGTGGCAGAGGTCACAGTCTCTGATTCTTTTCTTTGTGGGTGTTCCTCCTTTTAGTCATTCTGTTGGGGATGATTGAGGTAATGTACAGAGTCCAAAGTATTAACCACAACCTAAGCAAGATGCACCTGTTTTATAGGGACCCTAGGGTTGTCATCCTCTTGTTCTTCCAGCCTATCTTCTGGGGAAGGGTCCTGCCACGCTGTTACTCAGGCAACCCTGCTTGGGCAGTTGCCCTGCCTCCTGCCAGGGGGGGTGGGTTTATTGAAAACTTTTTTTGGGGGAAGGGGTTATTTTCTGGCGACTTTCCCTGGTGGCTTTCTCTGTCTCTTTCAAGAGTCAGAGCAGAAGTGACCGCATCCAAATTTCTGTCCCAGAGCAGAGAAATCACAGTCTGCTCTTCACTGAGCTCTCCAGACCATGGTGTCTGCATTTCTGTCTGGGATGCTGAGACACACAGAGAGAAACATAGCCTCTCTGGTTATGTGCCCCACAGCAACACCCCCAGAGGTGGAACTCAGGGCTGGGTGTGTCTCTGCCCTTTGTGCTTCTAAAATCTCGAGCTGCCCCCAGTTCACGTGTGTGCAGCTGCAACTCCTGGATCTTGTATGGAGGCTACATTAAAGTCCTTTTCCTGCCTCTATGGGTCTGTGAGTCTTCCCAGTCCTCAGTGAAGGACACTTTTGCATTCTGGTGTTATATCACCTTCCTGGCGCCAGCTTATGGTGGCTCCCTCCCTCTTATGTGTATCTTCTGGTATCTGCATGCAGAATCATGGCTCCCTGCCTCACACCTCGAGACCATTGGCTATATTCTATTTGTAGAGATCCAGATATGTATATTTACATCTCAGGCTGATTTCATGGATGTTCAGAATGGTTTGGTAGATATCCAGCTAAATTAAGGGATCTGGTTGAAACTGGGTTCTCTACTCCTCTGCCATCTTTTCTGTCTCCTCCTTTCCTATTTTTCAAAACAGGTTAGAATAATAAGCATTAGTTCTTTAGATTTTTGGTAGAATTCCCCTGGGAACCCATTCGGCCCTGGATTCTAGTTTGTTGGGAGATTTTTGATTACTGGTTCAATTTACTTGATAGTTATGGGTTTGTTCGGGTTTTCTATTTCTTCCTGTTTCAGTTTGGGTAGTGTGTAAGTTTTAGAAATGTATCCATTTCTTCCAGATTGCATAATTCATTGGTATATAGTTGCTCATGATATGTTCTTCAATTTTTTTTTGTTTTTCCTTGGTGTTGGTTGTCATCTCTCCTCTTTCATTCATGATTTTATTAATTTGGGTTCTTTCTTTTTTTTATTTTGGATAAGTCTGTCTAGGGGGTTTATCGATGTGGTTAATTCTTTCTAAGAACCAGCTTTTAGTTTCATTAATCTTTTCTAGTGTTCTTTTGGTTTGTATTTAATTGATTTCTGTTTTAATGTTTATTAGTTCTCCTCTCCTGCTGGATTTAGACTTTATTTGCTGTTCCAGCTCCAGCTCCTTTAGGTGTATGGTTAGCTTGTGTATTTGACTTTTCTGATTTTTTGAGAAAGGCTTGTATTGCTATATAATCCCTTCTTTGGGCCTCCTTTGCTGCATCCCAAAAGTTTTGAACAGTTTTGTTTTCATTTTCATCTGTTTCCATGAATTGTTTAATTCTTCTTAATTTCCTGGTGACCCATTCATTCTTTAGTAGGATGCTGTTTAACCTCCAAATATTTGAGTTCCTTCCAAATTGCCTCTTGTGATTTAGTTCAATTTTCAAAGTATTGTGGTCTGAAAATATGCAGGAAATGATCCAATATTTTGCTACTGGTTGAGACCTGATTTGTGACCCAGTGATGTGGCCTATTTTGGTGGATCTTCTATGTGCACTTGAGAAGAGTGTGTATTTTTTTTGCTTTAGGATCATGTGCTCTGAATATATCTGTGAAGTCCATCTGATCCAGTGTGTCATTAAAAGCCTTTGTTTCCTTGTTGATCTTCTGCTTTGATGGTCTGTCCTTTGCAGTGAGTGGGGTGATAAAGTCCCCTACTATTATTTATTATTATCAATGTATTTCTTTAATTTTGTTATTAATTGGTTTATATATTTGGCTATTCCCAAGTTAGGAGCATAAATATTTATAATTGTTAGCTTTTCTTGTTGGATAGACCCTTTAAGTATGATACAGTGTCCCTCCTAATCTCTTATTACAGTCTTTGGTTTAAAATCTAATTTGTCTGATATAAGGATTGTTACCCCAGCTTTCTTTTGAGGTCCATTAGCATGATAAATGGTTCTCCACCCCCTCACTTCCAATTTGGAGGTGTCTTTAGTCTAAAGTGAATATCTTATAAGAACATATCAACTGGTCTTGCTTTTTTATTTATTCTGATATCCTGTCTTTAGATTGGAGCTTTTAGCCTATTTACATTCAGAGTAATTATTGAAAGATATGAATTTAGTGTAATTGTATTACCTGTAAAGGTCCTGTTTCTGAATAGTTGTCTCTGCTTCTTTCTGGTCTATGATATTTTTGGGCTATCTGTTCGCTTACAGGATACCCTTTAATATTTCCTGCAGGGCTGGTTTAGTGATCACAAATTCTTTTAGTTTTAGTTTTTTCTGGAAGCTATTTATCTCTCCTTACATTATCAATGACAGCATTGAGAGATAAAATATTCTTGGCTGCAGGTTTTTCTCATTTAGTACCCTGAATATATCATGTGAGTCCTTTCTGGCCTGCCAGGTCTCTGTTGATAGGTCTGCTGTCAGTCTAATGCTCCTTTCCTTGTAGGTTAAAGAGTTCTTGTCTCTAGCTGCCTTCAAGATTTTCTCTTTATCTCTGAAATTTGCAAGATTCATTATTGTATTTTTGGGGTGTTGATCTATTTTTATTGATTTTTATGGGGGGGGGGCTTCTCTCTATCTCCTGGACTTGAATACCTGTTTCCTTCCCCAGTTTAGAGAAGTTTTTGCTCTATGATTTGCTCTAATATACCTTCTGTCTCTCTTCCTCATCTGTCTCTTCTTCCTTTGGGACCCCAGTTATTCTAATATTGTTTCACTTTATGGTATCTCTGATTTCTTGAAGCCTTCCCTCATGGTCCATTAGTTGTTTTTCTCTCATTCCCTCAGGCTTCTTCCTATCCATCTTCTCTTCTTCTGTGTCACTGACTCTTTCTTCTGTTTCATTTACCCTGTTAAAGCATCCATTTTAAACTGCATGTCAGTTAAAGCATTTTAAATTTCGACCTGATTAGATTTTATTTCTGCATTAAGAGATTCTCTAGTGTCTTTTATGCCTCTTTCAAGCCAAGCTAGTAACTTTATAATTGTTATCCCGAATGTGTGCTCTGACATTTTACTTATGTCCATATCAATTAGATATGTGGCAGAGAACATTATCTCTGTTTTTTTTTCTTTTGTTGTGAATTCCTCCTTCTAGTCATTTTGCCCAGAGAGGAATGGATGAACAAGAAGACAAAATGAAAAATATCAACTATGACCCAAGTGAAATACACACTATACACATCTGAAAAGGTCAGAATCCAAAAATGAAAAGAAAATGAAAAACAAAGGGAAAAAAGAAATAATATACTTGGACAAAACAGTGTGATCCAATTGGTCCTGGGTGCATTTTGGTCTGTTTATTTATTTATTTTTTAAAAAAGATTTTATTTATTTATTTGACAGAGATCACAAGTAAGCAGAAGGCAGGCAGAGAGAGAGAGGGGGAAGCAGGATCCCTGCTGAGCAGGGAGCCCAATGTGGGGCTTGATCCCAGGACCCCAAGTTCATGACCTGAGCTGAAGGCAGAGGTCTAACCTACTGAGCCACCCAGGCGCCCCGGTCTGTTTTTTTAGAAGACACCAAATCTCAAAATTGTAAAGAAAGCAGAATATATATATACATGTATACAATCAAATATATATTTGTATACATATATACAATCAAATTTGTAAAGAAAGCAGAATATATATATCAAATTTGTAAAGAATTTGATATATATATTCTGTATATCAATTCTGTATATACAATTCTGTATATCAATTCTGTATATACAATTACAAAGAATTCTGTATATACAATTACAAAGAATTGTAAAAAATACATATCAAAACTGTAAAGAAAGCAGAATATATATATACTTGTATATATATATATATTCTGCTTTCTTTACAGTTTTGATATACAATTTGATATAAATTTGATATAAAATATATATATTCAGTAATAAAATTGAATACAGTGAAAGAAGCAAAAAATGAAGAATATATCTATAAATGTAAATGTAAAAATGAAAATTAAAAAAGACTTAAAAGCAAAGAGTTGATAAAATAAGAGACTATTTAAAAAGAAAAAAAGAAAAAAAGTTAAATTGAAAGTCTAAAGACTCATGTGAAAAACCTCCAATTCTATATGCAATTTTACCTAGTGCAGAAGTTTTTCAGTTCTGAGTGATTTATAAGCTTGAATGTATTGGTCTTCTGGAGGAGGTGCCTGTTGCACTGCTTCTCAGATGTCTTTGCCTGGCAGAGTTGCACCAAACCTTGCCAGGGGGCTGGTCTCAGTATAAGCTACTTTGTGTTGCTCTATGTGACTTTTGTTCCCTGAAGGCTTTTTGAATTCTTTTAGATGATGAAAATAAAAGTAAAAAAACCATGGTGGTGCCTGATTTCCAGCTCTGGTGTGAACAATCACAGCCCTCTCTCTTCAGTGTTCCTCAGGGAAAGGCAGTCAGCCCCTTCCATGTTCACCAAATTCCACAGACTCCTGTAGTGCACATCTGCACCAAACCTCTCATGGGAGGAAGGGATGAGAGGAAGAGATGTCTCACTGTGGCCCCATAGTTCACTGGTCCCCTTGTTGGACAGGACCCAATCCCGTCATGGTTCATGGTTTATGTCAACACCTAGGTAAGAGGCCATTCTGGGTCTTGCTAATTGTGGCAGGCTTCCCCACTCCAATGTTTGGAAACTCTGTCACACTCAGGCATACCCATTCTTTCTGTGACCCTAGGGATCCTGAGACTACACTGTCCCACAGAGGATTCTGTCACACTTGACACTCTGAGCATCATTAATTTGGGAGGTCCTTCACGGGAGCAGACTTCCAAAAGATCCGATTTTGCACTTCACTGCTATATCAATTTCTGGCAGTCACTTTACAGAAGGTCTGTTCCCCCATGGTTTATCTTCTGATCTATCCCCTCAGATTCAAATCTCACTTCCTACTTCAAAAATTGTTCGCTTTTATATTTCAAGAATTTCAGCAGTTCTCTTCTTAGATCTGAGGTTGAATTCACAGGTATTCAGAATGATTTGTTAGACAGCCAGCTGAATATGAGGGACCAGATGAAATGGGGGTCCTCTACTCTTCTGTACACTTCCCTCTTCTCAGTGATGGATATTTAAGCTCTTTCTGTAGATTGGCTGTTGTTGATAATGATGCTATAACACAAGGATGCATGTACCCATATTTTTAAAAATTTATGTGTTGGGGAAAGAGCGAGCACAAGCAGGCAGAGTGACAGGCAGATGCAGAGAGAGAAGCAGGCTCCCTGCCAAGCAAGGAACCCAATGCAGGGCTCGATCCCAGGACCCTGGGATCATGACCTGAGCCAAAGGCAGCAGCTTAACCAACTGAGCCACCCAGGCATCCCACACGTACCCATATTGAATGAATATTTTTAAAATTAGTTTCAGATGTAGAATTTAGTGATTCATCAGTTAAATATAACACCAAGTGCTCATTACATCCAGTGCCCTCATTAATGCCCATCACCCATTTAGCCCATCCCCTCACCCACTGCTCCTTTATCAAACCTAATTTTCCCCCCATAGAGTTAAGAGTTTATTATGGTTTGTCTGCCATTCTGTTTTTTTCTTTTTAAAAATATGTAATTTTACCTTTTCAGTGTTTCAAGATTCACTGTTTATGTAACACACCCAGTGCTCCATGCAATACGTGCCCTCCTTAATACCCAGCACCAGGCTCCCATAACCCCCCACCTTCTCCCCTCCAAAACCCACAGTTTGTTTCTCAGAGTCCACAATCTCTCATGGTTCATCTCCTCCTCTGGTTTCCCCCCAACTCACTTTTCCTCTCCTTCTCATAATGTTCTCTGTGTTATTCCTTATGCTCCACAAGTAAATGAAACCATATGATAGTTGGCTCTCTGCTTGACTTATTTCACTCAGCATAATCTCCTCCAGTCCCATACATGCTGATACAAACGTTGGGTATTCATCCTTTCTGATGACTGAGTAATAGTCCATTTTATGTATGGACCACATTTTCCTTATCCATTCATCTGTTGAAGGGCATCTCGGCTCTCCCCACAGTTTGGCAATTGTGGACATTGCTGCTATGAACATTGGAGTACATAAAGCCCTTCTTCTCACTACATCTGTATCTTTGGGGTAAATACCCAGTAGTGCAATTGCAGAGTCATAGGGTAGCTCTATTTTTAACTTCTTAAGGAATTTCCATACTGTATTCCAAAGTGGCTGCACCAACTTGCATTTCCACCAACAGTGTAAGAGGGTTCCCCTTTCTCCATATCCTCTCCAACACTTTTTTCTTTTCTTGCTAATTTTGCCATTCTAACTGGTGTGAGGTGGTATCTCAATGTGGTTTTGATTTGAATCTCCCTGACAGCTAATGATGATGAACATTTTTTCATGTGTCTGGTAGCCATTTGTCTGTGTTCTTTGTGAAGTGTCTGTTCATGTCTTCTGCCCATTTTTTGATGTGATTATCTGTTTTGTGTGTGTTGAGTTTGAGTTCTTTATAGATCTTGGATATCAGCCCTTTGTCTGTAGTGTCATTTGCGAATATCTTCTCCATTCCGTGGGTTGTCTCTTTGTTTTGTGGACTGTTTCCTTTGCTGTGCAGAAGCTTTTGATCTTGATGGAGTCCCAAAAGTTCATTTTTGCTTTTGTTTCCTTTGTCATTGGAGACATGTCTTGAAAGAAGTTGCTGTGGCTGATGTCGAAGAGGTTACTGCCTTTGTTCTCCTCTAGGATTTTGATAGATTCCTGCCTCACGTTGAGGTCTTTTATCCATTTCGAGTTTATCTTTTTTTATGGTGTGAGAGAATGGTCAAGTTTCATTATTCTATACATAGCTGTCCAATTTTCCCAGCACCATTCATTGAAGAGATTGTCTTTTGTTCCACTGGTTATTTTTTCCTGCTTTGTCAAAGATTACTTGACCATAGAATTGCAGGTCCATACCTGGGATCTCTATTCTGTTCCACTGGTCTATGTGTCTGTTTTTGTTCCAGTCCCATGCTGTCTTGGTGATCACAGCTTTGTAGTAAAGCTTGAAATCAGGCAATGTGATGCCCCCAGTTTTGTTTTTCTTTGCAATTCGGGGTCTCTTCTGGTTCCATACAAATTTTAAGATTGTTTGTTACAGCACTTTGAAAAATGCCAGTGGAATTTTGATTGGGATGGCATCGAAAGTACAGATTGCTCTAGGCAGTATAGACATTTTACCAATGTTGATTCTTCTTATCCAAGAGCATGGAATGGTCTTTCATCTTTTTGTGTCTTCTTCAATTTCTTTCATGAGTGTTCTTAGTTCCTAGAGTACAGATCCTTTACCTCTTTGGTTAGGTTTATTCCCAGGCATCTTATGGTTCTTGGTGCTATAGTAAATGGGATCAATTCTCTAATTTCCCTTTCTATATTTTCATTGTTATTGTATAAGAGAGCAACTGATTTCTGTACATTGATTTTGTATCCTGCCACATTACTGAATTGCTGTATGAGTTCTCTAATTATGGGGGTGGAGTCTTTTGGGTTTTCCATATAGATTATCTTGTCATCTCTGAAGAGAGAGAGTTTGACTTCTTCTTTGCCAGTTTGAATACCTTTTATTTCTTTTTGCTTTCTGATTGCTGTTGCTAGGACTTCCAGTTCTATGTTGAGCAATAGTGGCGAGAATGGGCATCCTTATCATTTCCTTGATCTTAAGGGAAAGGTTCTCAGCATTTCCCCATGGAGATGGTATTCACTATGCACTTTTCATAGTTGGATTTTATGAAATTGATGAATGTTTCTTCTATCCCTATACTCTGAAGAGTTTTAATCATGAACGGATGCTGTATTTTTTCAAATGCTTTTTTTTGCATCAATTGAGAGGACGGTGTGGTTCTTGTCTCTTCTCTTATTAATTTGTTCTATCACAGAAATTCATTTGCCAATGTTGAACCACCCTTGCCTGCCAGAGATAAATCCCACCTGTGGGTAATACCCACTTGTGGTGGGTAATCCTTTTAACGTACTGTTGGATCCTATTGGCTAGGATCTTGCTGAGAATTTTGGCATCCATATTCATCAGGGATATTGCTCTGTAATTCTCCATTTTGATGGGATCTTTGCCTGGTTTTGGGATCAAGGTAATGCTGGCCTCATAGAATGAGTTTGGAAGTTTTCCTTCTGTTTCTATTTTTTGAAACAGCTTCAAGAGAGTAGGTATTATTTCTTCTTTGAATGTTTGGTAGAATTCCACAGGAAATCCATCAGGTCCTGGCCTCTTGTTTTTTTTTGGGAGGCTTTTGATAACTGCTTCAATCCTGTTACTAGTTATTGGTCTATTCAAGTTGTCAGTTTCTTCTTGTTTCTGTCTTGGAAGTTTATAGGTTTCCAGGAAGGCATCAGTTTCTTTCAGGTTACTTAATTTATTGCCATATGGTAGTTGATAATAATTTATGATTATTGTTTTTTCTTCCTTGGTGTTAGTAGTGATCTCTCCTCTTTCACTCATGATTTTATCAATTTGGGTCTTTTCTCTTTTCTTTTGGGTTTGTCTGGCCAGTGGTTTATCGATCTTACTAATTCTTTTAAAGGACCATCTTCTGGTTTCATTGATCTGCTCTACTGTTTTTCTGGTTTCTAATTCATTGATTTCTGCTCTAATCTTAATTATTTGTCTTCTTATCCATGGGATAGGTTTAATTTGTTGATTCTCCAGTTCTTTATTGGTGTAAAGTTAGTTTATGAATTCAGGATTATTCTTCTTCCTCCTCCTCCTTTGCTGCTGCTGCTTCTTCTTCTTCTTCTTCTTCTTCTTCTTCTTCTTCTTCTTCTTTTTTTTTTGAATGAGGCTTGTATGATTATGTATTTTCTCCTTGGGACCTCCTTTGCAGTATCCCATAGGTTTTGGACCAAGGTGTTTTTGTTCTCTGTGGTTTCCATTAATTGTTTAAGTGTTTCTTTGATTTCCTGATTGACGCAATCATTCTTTTTTAAAATTTTTATTTATTTTTTGACCCAATCGTTCTTTTTTTTTTCCTATTTTTTTAATTTTTATTTTTTTAATAAACATATAATGTATTATTAGCCCCAGGGGTACAGGTCTGTGAATCACCAGGTTTACACACTTTATAGCACTCACCATATCACATACCCTCCCCAATGTCCATAACCCCACCACCCTATTGTCATTCATTTATTTAAAATTTCTTTTCAGAGTAACAGAACCCATCAGGGAGATTCAAATTATGACCCAATCATTCTTAAGCCAGATAGTTTTTAGCTTCCAAATGTTTGCATTCCTTCCAATTTTTTTTCTTGTGATTGAATTCCAGCTTCAAAGCACCATGGTCTGAGAATATGCAGGTAATAACCTCAATCTTTTGGTATCAGTTGAGACATGATTTGTGACCCAGTATGTGGTCTATTCTGGAGAAAGTACTATGTGTACTCAAGAAGAATGAGTATTTTGTTGTTTTAGGGTAGAATATTCTGCATATATCTATGGGGTCAATCTGGTCCACTGTGTCATTCAAAGCTCTTGTTTCTTTGTTGATTTTTCTACTTAGAGGATCTGTCTATTGCTGAGAGTGGAGTGTTGAGGTCTCCTATTATTAACGTAGTATTATCAACATGATTCATTATTTTGGTTAACAGCTGGCTTATGTAGTTTGTTGCTCTCATGTTAGGGACATAGATATTTACAATCGATTGTTAGATCCTCCTGTTGGATAGACGCTTTAGGCATGATATAGTGTCCTTCTGTATCTCTAACTACGATCTTTAGTTCTTTAAATGTTTGGTAGAATTTCTCTGGGAGGCCATCTGACCCTGTACTCTTATTTGTTGGGAAATTTTTGATTACTCATTCAATTTCTTTGCTGGATATGGGTCTGTTCAAGTCTGTTCTATTTCTTCCTGTTTCAGTTTTGGTAGTTATATGTTTTGAGGAATGCATCCATTTCTTCCACATTATCTAATTTGTTGGCATGGAATTACTCATAATTTTGCCTTAGAATTGTATTTCTTCAATGTTAGTTGTAATCTCTTCCCTTTCATTCGTGATTTTATTTATTTTGGTCTTTTCCCTTTTCTGTTCGATAAGTCTGGATGGGAGTGTATCAATGTTATTAATTCTTTTGCAGAACAAGCTCTTAATTTCATTGGTGTAGTCTACTGTTTTTTTAAAATTTCTTTTTCATTGATTTCTGCTCTAATCTTTCTTATTTCTAATCTTCTGCCTGATTAGGCTTTATTTGCTGTTCTTTTTCCAGCTCCTTCAAATGTAAAGTTAGGTTATCCATTTCAGACTTTTCTTGTTTCTTGAGAAAGGCCTGTATTGCTATATGCTTCCCTCCCAGAACCATCATTGCTGTATCCCATGAATTCTGAAATGTTGGGTTTTCATTTTCATTTATTTAAAAAATTTCTTCTTTAATTTCCTGGTTGACCCATTCATTCTTTAATAGGATGCTCTTCCATGTTTTTCTTGTAGTTGATTTCAAGTTTTAAATTGTGGTCTGAGAATATGCATTGTATGATTTCAATTTTTTGTACTGGTTGAGTCCTGATTTGTGACTCAGTATGTTACCTATTCTGGAGAATGTTCCACATGCACTTGAGAAGAATGTGTGTCTGCTACTTTAGAATGAACTATCTGAATATATCTTTTAATCCATCTGGTCCTTTGTGTCATTCAATTGTTGATCTGCTTAGATGATCTAGATTATCTGTCCATTGCTGTAAGTGGGGTATTAAAGTCCCCTAGTATCATTGTATTACTATAATGAATTTCTTTAGATTTGTTTTTAATTGGTTTATATATTTGGATGCTATCTAGTTAGGGTCATAATGATTTATAATTGTTACATCTTGTTGGATAGATACTTTTATGATATATTGTCCTTCTTCATCTCTTATTATAGTCTTTATTTTAAAATATTGTTTGTCCACTATAAGGATGTCTACTCCAGCTTTCTTTTGATGTTCATTTGTATGATACGTGGTTCTCCACCTCATTTACTTTTTCTTTACTTTTTTTAAAATTTCTTTTCAGCGTAACAGAATTCATAGTTTTACACCACACCCAGTGCTCCATGCAATGCATGCCCTCCATAATACCCATCACCAGGCTCCCCCAACCTCCCACCCCTCCCCCTTCAAAACCCTCAGGTTATTTTTCAGAGTCCATAGTCTCTCATGGTTCATCTCCCCCCCAATTTCCCTCAACACCCTTCTCCTCTCCATCTCCCCATGTCCTCCGTGTTATTTGTTATGCTCCGCAAATAAGTGAAACCATATGATAATTGACTCTCTCTGCTTGACTTATTTCACTCAGCATAATTTCTTCCAGTCCCGTCCATGTTGCTACAAAAGTCGGGTATTCATCCTTTCGTTTTTTTTTAAATTTTTATTTTTTATAAACATATTTTTATCCCCAGGTGTACATGTCTGTGAATCGCCAGGTTTACACACTTCACAGCACTAACCATAGCACATACCCTCCCCAATATCCATTACCCCACACCCCTTTCCTGACCCCTCCACCCAGCAACCCTCAGTTTGTTTTGTGAGATTAAGAGTCACTTATGGTTTGTCTCCCTCCCAATCCCATCTTGTTTCTTTTCTTCTTTTTCTACCCCCCCTAGTCCCCCATGTTGCATCTCCACTTCCTCATATCAGGAAGATCATATGATAGTTGTCTTTCTCTGATTGACTTATTTCACTAAGCATGATACCCTCTAGTTCCATCCACGTCATTGCAAATGGCAAGATTTCATTTCTTTTGATGGCTGCATAGTATTCCATTGTGTATATATACCACATCTTCTTTATCCATTCATCTGTTGATGGACACCTAGGCTCTTTCCATAGTTTGGCTATTGTAGACATTGCTGCTATAAACATTCGGGTGCACGTGCCCCTTCGGATCACTACGTTTGTATCTTTAGGGTAAATACCCAGGAGTGCTATTGCTGGGTCATAGGGTAGTTCTATTTTAAACTTTTTGAGGAACCTCCACGCTGTTTTCCAGAGTGGTTGCACCAGCTTGCATTCCCACCAACAGTGTAGGAGGGTTCCCCTTTCTCCACATCCTCGCCAGCACCTGTCATTTCCTGACTTGTTAATTTTAGCCATTCTGACTGGTGTGAGGTGATATCTCATTGTGGTTTTAATTTGTATTTCCCTGATGCTGAGTGATGTGGAGCACTTTTTCATGTGTCTGTTGGCCATCT
>PISX010014585.1:0-52517 GCA_004024625.1 Mellivora capensis
CCTTCTCCTCTCCATCTCCCCATGTCCTCCGTGTTATTTGTTATGCTCCACAAGTAAGTGAAACCATATGATAATTGACTCTCTCTGCTTGACTTATTTCACTCAGCATAATCTCTTCCAGCCCCGTCCATGTTGCTACAAAAGTCTGGTATTCATCCTTTCTGATGGAGGCATAATACTCCATAGTGTATATGGACCATATATATATATATATATATATATATACACACACATATAATGCAACAAAGATCAAACAATAGCCTGTAAGTGTCCTTGAAGGTAAAGGAGAGAAATTACTTGTTTAGTTTGACTCAATGGATAAGAAAAGGACATAGAAGAAGAATATACTTTACCCCACCCTGTGTCAACTCCAGGTACCATGGGTCAGTGTCAGGCACCATATTTAAAGTTGGGAACAGGAAAGGGCTAGGGGATAATTTGGGAATATCAACCCACCTGACTTTCCTTCTTATGAGTATTTATGAGTTTATGCTGGACATAAAAGAAAAAAAATATGCTGGGTTCTCACGTCCAGGATAATATTCTTAACAATTTTTTAGTTTCTCCCTGTCTCAGTTCATCTGATAATTGTGAGAGTTTTCCTTGACCCACAGATTTCCACAGAGATCCTGTGAAAATAAATTAAGAAATGCCAGCTAACCGTGTGAGGAATCTCAACATAAAGTGCCTTAGGGGCGCCAGGGTGGCTCAGTCGGTTGAGTGTCCGACTCTTGATTTCAGCTCGGGTCTTGATCTTGAGGTCACGAGATCAAGCCCTGAGTCAGGTTCCGAGCTGGGTATGGGGCCTGCTGAAGATTATCTCTCTCTCTCTCTTTCTCCCTCTGCCCACACTCCCTTCCCCCGTCTTAAAAAAAGTGCTTCAGACCGAAGAAATAGCAGGACAATAATGATTTCTCTGTTTTTTATGAATTGTAGAAATTCTACAACCAGGTCTCTACTCCGTTGCTCCGGAATGTTCAGTTCAACTATCCCCACTTGTCAGTCTCGGATGTCACTCAGAACAGTTTCCACAACTATTTTGGAGGCTCTGAGATCGTGGTGGCAGGAAAATACAACCCCGATAAATTGGAACAATTACAGAGCATCATTACGGCCACCTCGGTACTTCTGCTTATCTCTTAAGTCATCCTATCTCTTATCCTTAATTCTAAAAATACTAACCGGTCCCCTCAATACAGTCTGTCTTGTATATTAACAGGGTAATATCTTGCATCCCAAGAATCTTGTGGGCAGAACAAAAGCAATAGAGTGAAAGGGAAGGCATGAGAATGTCTATGCCATGGTGCCAAACCATTCTGCAAATCCATCCCTTCTCATCCCAAAGCCAATCCCAAACCTTGGATGTAGGCACTTCCTCTTTTGCATTCTTATGAATTATTTTGGACTTCTCTTGAAGTTACATAGCTTCCTGATTCGCTCACAGTAGATATGAACAATGTGGGTTGATTAACCCTAGTTCTGCTCTCCCGATGTCTTTCCACTGAATCTTCCATCATCCAGGCCAACACGGAGTTAGTCTTGGAAACTCTGGCCCAAATGGACGACTTGGAAGATTTTCTATCAAAAGACAAGCATGCAGATCCCGATTTCACCAGGAAATTGTGGGCCTATCTGACAATCAACCAACTTCTAGCTGAGCGGTAAGAAGAGAAGAGTGTACATAACAGGGATTTGCGAAAGTAAGAAGTTTGCCTTGAATATTTTGCGGTAATACACAAAAGGGATTTGGAGCCAAGAAAGGCAGCAAATTAATTTGGGATTTGGATTGCCAATTTCCACTGGTTCCAAGCACTTTAAGTACAGCAGAATTCACTCTTTTTTCTTTTTTATTGAGGTCGACATACACAAAGTGGGGGAAGCTGATGAATTTTAAACGTACAGTTTGATGATGAATTCTTAGATGTGTCACCCATGTAATAATCACTGCCCAGATCATTTTAGGACACTTCTGTCCTCTTCGAAGGGTCCCTTGTGCTCCTTCCCTCAGAATGCCCACGTCCACTGCTGTAGAAATCACTGTCACCATCAATGAGTTTTCCGTGACTGAACTTCTTGTAATGATACAACCTGTATTCGTCCGTTTCTGGCTTCTTTCCTTCAGCTTGAGGTCTGTAAAATTGATCTGGGTTGTGGGAGTATCAGTAGTTCACTTGCATATACTTTTGAAAAGCTTATTGTCCCGAGGGAAATTTACGATTCTAACATCGCCTAAGTACGGGTTCCATAATAGCCAGTGGCTCTCTCATCTCTGGCTTCTCAGCCGACCTGCACTTAACCTATGCAGTATAAAAACTACACCTTGGACCACGTGCAGCAGAGTAACACAGCAGGTGCTGAAGAAGAAAATCACCCGGGCCCCATCCCACCTTTGACATCAGGTTCCCAGGGAAGTGGCACAGTCTTCAGAGCTAGGTCAGGAAGACACGAAGTGCGGTTGGATGACTGAACTCACAGAGAAAATCCGTGATGTCAGTAAGGTTATAAAACAGACATGGGGCTGTAGCTGGGGCTTTCTGTTGAATAAGAACTGTCCCTGCCCCCTTTTTACCGAAGCATCCTGGGTGCATTCACAGCAAAATTGCAGATACGCAACGCGTTGCTGAAGTTAAATACTGATTTTCCAGGAACAGTCCCTGGAAAACAGATCAGTGGTTGCCGGGGTTTGGGAGGGTAGGACAACCAGGTGGAGCCCAGGGGATTTTTTTTAGGGCAGTGAAAGTGTCCTGTATGATGGTACCATCATGAATACAAGTCACCACATGTTTGTCAAAGCCCGTAGGACGTGCACCACCAAGAACGAACCATAACGTAAACCACGGACTTGGGTGATGACGAAATGTCAGCCGAGGTTCATAGGTTGTAACAAATGCACCACTCTGGTGGGGGGGGGTTGTTGATAATGGGGAGGCTGTGGTGTGTGGGCACAGGGAGGATCTGGGAAATCGCTGTCCTCTCTACTCCATTTTACTGTGAGCCTAAAACTGGTCTGAAAAAGAAAGACTATTAAAAAAAAATCCTCTGGACTGCATGGCTAAGTAAAATCCTGGCTTCTTGGAGCCAGTTAGCCCTCTTTTATCTGTGGTCCCCAAGGTCCCGGCTGAGCCCAGAGCGGGTGTGGGGTGTGGGACTAAGTGCAGTAATGTTCTCGAATGCCTCTGTTTCCCAAATACAGAAGCCTGGCTCCTACAGCTGCTGCCAAAAGGAAAATTACAAAAACAATCCTGCAGATGTCTCTGGAACATCACATCGTGACCCCGCTCACCGCGATGGTGATCGAGAACGAGGCTGGGGACGAGCGCATGCTGGCAGACTCGCCCCCCCAAGACCATTCCTGCTGCTCAGGTCTGTGCTTCTGTCTCGTGGAGGAATAGGACGGGGCAGCCTCCTTAGCCTGCACCGGGGGCCTCCAGCCTCTGCTCCCCTCACCACAGCCCGCCTCCTGCTCCCAGCCCTGGGGCCCCTGAGTGTCCGAGCTGTTCCTGTCAATGTGCTTTGGGGTAGTTTGTTGTTGTGGTCTTGGAACTTTGGCTCCCTTAACTCCCAAAGGAATTTTGAAGACCTGTGTACCCCCACGTGCATTGTTTAAATCAGCGTTTAACCATTTTTCGCCACACTTAAATAGTGGTAGCGAATTTAATATGGGGCATATTATAAACATTCAACTTGTTTTTTAAAGATTTTTTATTTATTTATTTGTCAGAGAGAGAGCGCGAGCATTCACAGGCTTAGGGAGCAGCAGGCAGAGAGAGAAACGGGTTCCGGGCTGAGCAGGGAGCCTGATGCAGGACTCCATCCCAGGATCCTGGGATTGTGACCTGAGCCGAAGGAAGACGCCTAACTGACTGAGCCACCCAGGGATCCCAACATTGAACTTTTAAAATTAACCTGTTGCTTCACTCTCGTCAGTGTATCCAGTGGCATGGAATACCTAAGTTGGTATTCTCCATCATTCATTAAAAAAATACATGAGCAAACTTTAATTATCGGAAATTTTATATTGTTCTTTTTTCTAGTTAAACTGGTATTTCCATTCCCAGCAGAAGTACGTCTCAGTGTAATACACTGTGATGCCAGGAAGTCTTTTACTGATCATCCTGTTCCTCTGCAAGAAAATGTTTGCAAATTTGAATTTTTTTCAATATGTTGGGACCCTTAGAGTCTGAGTATTCAAAATTTTTTTCTAGATTGAGTTTTATTAAGACCTACTACAAGGAGATAATTGATCAAAATAATATACATGGATTATAAATATGATATCCCTAAGTAAAATTTGATGGAAAATCATGTCTTAAAAATGAAAAAATGTGACTGTATGTGTAAATATTATTTATCAATGGATTCAGTGTCATTTCTACTTAAAAAAAAATTGTAGGGATGCCTGGCTGCCTCAGTCGGTGGAGTGTGTGACTCTTGATCTTGGGGTTATGAGTTTAAGCCCCAAGTTGGGTATAAAGATTACTTAAAAATAAGTCTTTAAAAAAATTTTTATAGGCTAGGTCCTGATAAGTCTTGTTGACATAGGTAAGTAGATAGGAATGGGAAGAATTTGGCCACAGCACCTGTCACTCACAACTTCTTCAGAGTTGTCTGCCAAACTCACACAGGAGCTAGGATGCAAAAATTATTTATAATGATTTAACACGTGACACCTTGGGTCCTACTTCAACTTGGTTTAAAGCAAAGAACTGGAAACCATCTGACTTGCAAAAGGATTTGTGTCCCTTGCAATGAACTGGAGTCATTCCAATTTCCAGAGCTACACCAATTTTCCCGGAAGGTTTTTGGTGAGAGAGCACGCCTTCTGCTTCTCAACCCAGAGAAAGAGGTTTTCTTACGAGAGGTATATGTGGAAGCTGAGAACCTTAAGATTGCGACAAAAGCCACCCTTGATTCCTGAGTCCTGTGGAAGGTCCTAGGGTGTGCTCAGGGACACATGAGCCAAGTATAGAAGACACTGGCTTATCACCTTCTCCCTGCCCTTCGTTTCTCAGGACCTAGTCCTGTTGAAACACAGTCTGAAGAGTTGCCTGCGTACCTGAGAGACCGCTGTCCACATTTTTAATTTTGTCCAAGTGAGACGCCATATTTGCCAGAGTGGTCCAGGGGTCAAGGAGCTCTTACATCTGACATCCCAGGTACAAGAGCCTGAGGCCCCACAGCCAATTTATCTGGGGAGAAACCTCTCCTAGATAAACTGACGTCGATGAGTGGTTGTTATCAGCTAGATAAGAAGCCTAGGTGAGCTGCGGCTTGTTTTCTCCAAGACAGGAAGACTGCCTCTGTATCAGAAAGCAAAATGAGCTTGTTGTAACCAATAGGGGAAACTAGTTGGTCGAGGAATGGAACTGTTTAGATTGTTGTTCAGGGAGGAAATAGGAATGGATCCAGGCAGGGGCTGAGTGTAATCCGGGACTTCTCCGGGGGCTGGCCTGGCAGCATCTCCCCGGCCTAGGATGAAGACATGAGGCCCTTCTCCCGCCTCTGTGGGGCAGATCCCACAGTCCAGGTCCCAGACTCTGCAGAGATCCCTCTAGCAGGCCCACCCAGTGTAAAGACAGGAGGAGCTGGGAGAGAGAAAATTCTGGAATAAAATTACTGGGAGAAAACCTTAGCTGAGAACCTCCAGGATCCGCATAACATAGATTCTTGAAATTGTAAGAAATCACCATGGAAAAGTAAGCTGGGAAATTAATGCCACGGGTTTTTCTACACAGGTGCCCTGTACTACGGCAGCAAGGCTGGTCCGAGTTCAGTCCCATCTTGGGTCAACCCTTCCCCGACGCCAATGATCCCGATGCCTGTACTGGGGGCTCAGGTGCTCGAGGCAACTCCTCCCCCACATGTGATGAGAGGTAAGAGGCCTTCACCACGGCTTTCACATCCCGGCCCCCAATCGGGTCACAATCGTGTGCAGTGTTGATAGGTGTTAAAAAAAAAAAAAAAGTCCTGGTAAACAAGTTGACTGCTGTAGGTACCGCTCACCTCCATCAACAGCAAATGACTCTGTGTATTAATCAGCTTGGGCCGCCGTAACCAGATACCCTAGCCTAACGGGTCTAAATGACAGGTCTAAGGCAGGCAAGTCCAAGATCAAGATGCCGGCTGGGTATGGCTTGTATACAGCTGGCATCTTCTTGTGTGTTCACATGACCTCTCTGTGTGTGCCCGGCAGAGAGGAAGGCTCAGCTCTCCCGTGTCTTTTCTCAGCAGGGCGCCAATCCCTTTATGGGGGCCCCTCCTCTAGACATCGTGCACTGGTGGTTAGGGTTCCAACATATGAAGCTCGGGGGTCCAGTCCAGGCCATAGCACTCCATCTCCAGCTGGGTGAGCTGAACCCTCGGGAGTGGAAGAGACGCTCTTCTCAGGCCAGGGGGCTCCACAGGGTATCGATGCAAGGAACATTTTCTTCGGAGATTGTATGTGAACTTGAGTAAGTTACTTCATGTTCTTGCATGTTGAAAATAGGCATAATAATGCTCAGGCAGCAAGGTTGTTGACTTCGTGAAACCGTCCCAGGGGCGAGCACAGGATAGCCGATAGATAAAAGTCATTATTGAAGATTAGACACGATTCATTGTACAGTCAAAATCACTTGAATGTGGCTTCCTGTTGTCTCTCTTCCCTTCCTAATCTGGTATTTGCCACCTTTCCCCCACGGAGACTACGGCTGCATGACACGGCCCTCGAGGGGAGAGCATCCCTGTGTCGGGTTACAGTGCTGACTAAATCTCCATCTTCACTACGCCGAGCGGCTCTCCGAGCGAGAGACAAGGGCGAGCATGGGGCAGGCGCCTTTCCAGAAGGAAGCTTCTGTAGAAATACATAGCAAGAAAGCTAACTCTTACGTTTTAGATGTTCTTCCCAGTAAGAATGCGGTGTTCCTCTGAGTTTGCATAGTCTGCGGTACGATGCACTTAAGGGAACAAGGTCTGGAGAGCTGGACAGTTCCGGGGTCAGACTCTGCCTCCGTGGCAGGGGGCCAGATTCTGGAACCTCTCTAGGTCTCAGTGAGCCCACCTGTAAAACGGGGGTGGTGTGAAATTGCATCAGTTCCTGGTTCCCCATGGGAGCTCATAAAGCCCAGGTCCTCAGGAATCTGTGAAGTTAGTCCTGGGGGCCCTCCATCCGCCTTCGACCTGATCTAAATGTAAGGCTACAGATGCTAATCGAAGGATGATGTTTCACTTCTGCTGTCTGGCGTGGTGTCGGTTCAGTAGGGCAGTACTGACCCTTGGTTACCCACCAGCAGGTGTGAGTAATGGGATTTGAGTTAATTAAAATGGCAGAATCAATCAAGATCTCTAATAAAAGCCAGGTCCTTCCAAAAATATTTCAAAACACCATATTTGTGTAAAGGAAGAGGCTATCATACCAAAATGCTTTTTTTTTAATTGAAAAAGAGATGCAGGTTCCTTTGTTCTGCGTTTTAATGATGCCCTCTAGTGCCCAGCTCAATACTAAATCGATTCACCAAGTATTTATTGACCTGAAGGCCAGAGTTTTGTAGTGTGAGGGGTACAGAGAAGTACCAGATTGTACTTCTTTGTGGATTCCTTTATCTTCCATTTCGTGTTCTGAAACACGCACTTGAACGTGAGGGAGCGTGTCAGACTGGGTGGGAGAATGGGCTTGTCATGGGACAGCTTGGCTGTGGTCCTAGCTCTGCCATACCCCAAGCCTGTAATGGGACCTCAGACAGGCGACCCGTCCTGTGTGAGGACGCGAGGAGAATTAGTTGGGTTAATGTTTGCATGGGACTTTGTGGTAACATCTAGAAGACAACAGCCTCTCGGTGAATGGAAGCTTTCTCTTTCGGTTTTAATCTGGGAAAGACAACCACTGCGGTTCTTACAGCTCGGACTGTCCCCTCCCTGGGCCCTTCAGTGACTCAGGCTGGAAGCCAGGCTGGTCTGAATTGTTCCTGGGCTCTCAGTTACCTGACATTGTGGATTCTACCACAGGTCTCTGGAATCTTCCCTCCCGCGTCCGTCCCGTTTCCCGTTCAGTGTGACGTCTCTTGCCTGGGTTACTGCTGCGTTAGCTGCTAACTGATCTTCCCACGTCCCCGTCCCAATACTTAGTTTATACTGTGACAAGTAATTTCCCCAGAATCAAATCATGTCGCATTTTTTTCTCAGAAACTTCAAAGAGCTCCCCAACTTAAAGCTCCAGTCTTTGTTGTGATGCTCCGCCCCTCTCCATGACCCCTATTTTCGGTCTTTTTCTACGTTCTTCAAGAACCCATCCCCTAGTTACATTGAGGCGCTTTGCAAACAAATCGCCAACTTTTATACCTCCACACTAGCACTCAGAATAAAACCTCCGTTTCTCCTGTGTCTTTTGGGTCTCCTAACTTCAAGGCATCGTGTGAACTCCTTCACCAGGCTTTTCTCAACTGGCCAGGTGGGGCTGGTCTCCCTTCGTCTATCCTCAGAGCAATTGGCTTGTGCCATTTTTGTGTCATTTATTTTACTCTCTCTTCCATCAGGGGTTGTGTCTGTCTCTATGAAAGAAACACTGTGAAGAAAAAAAATTATTCACGATATTCATTAGAGCACACACGGTCTGGAAGACCTTGACTCAAGGGGGGCCATTGTGATGGGTATGGGGACCCCCACAATGGGGTCTTGCAGTTGGGTGGAGAAGATTGGACTCAGCTCCAAATACAGCATGGGGAAGTGGGTACGAAATCACGCGGAGGAAACGTCAGGAGTGAGGGGGATTCTGGCCAAACCAAGAGAACAGGCTTCCTGCTGAAGGCAGCCAGGATATCCGACATCACCCAGAGGGCGGTAGGGAATGAGGAACCCAGTTAGATACCGAGGGTGCTCAATGGGGAGTGTGAGGATTCTACCTAACCCAACCTACCAGGATTCTTGCTAAAATTGGACAGCGCAGAGGCTAACATATGAGTCCAAAAGTTGAGGCCTCGTTGAAAAGGTTGCAGGAGCCTAAGTGGATTTTGGTCAAGGAGAGAATCTTGGTCACTCCATTAAATTGTGACTTTCTTGAAGGTCTTATAAGGCCATGACTTATTTATAACTACACCAAACGTTGCCTAATTCAGTGCTTTGGATAGACCTGGGTTTTTTTTTTCTCACCAACTACTTGTTGAATGATTAGACAAACAAACAAGAAAGATCAATCAGAGTAAGGTTGTTCAGCAGCAAAGGAATTCTTTCTTGAGAGTCGCTCGATGCGTCTTTGTTCTCGGAATTGATTAATGTCCATCAGTATGCCAACAAATAACATTTCGTCTCCTTTATTTTTATGTATCGTGTATAGCTGCTTAAAAACACACACATCTTTTTATCTATTTATACAACACTCACTGATGGAGGTATGCATATGTAGTATATATGTATGCACGAGGTATTGTGTGCTTTTCTTATTGTGTTTTATTCATTTTTTATCTCTAGCCTAGATCATACATGATAGCTACAGAAGAAGTAAGTATATGTATTGTTGTAAAATAACTTAAAACTTTTAATTGTCCCATGGGGAAGGGACAATGGGTCTGTCTACACCACTGGTCCCCAACACCTAGAACAGAACCTAGCATCTAGTAGAAGCTCTGGAACTATTTGTTCTTATTAAGTGAAAAGTTTCGGGAATAAAGTACTGTTCAGTGTCGCCTTCCTTTCTTTGATTTTGTTTGATTTTGTTTTCTCTATTTTCCAGTTGAAAATGACCCACACTTCATCATTTACCTGCCAAAAAACGAAAAGAATATTTGTTTCAATATTGACTCAGAACCTGGAAAGATTCTCAACCTTGTTTCTGATCCAGAATCAGGTAAAATAAAAACATCCTGTATTTGAACTAGGCCATTAGATCATTGCCATGTTTCACTGTCACTACCTGGGATTTCTTTCTCTCCCACCTTAATAGAAGCCCTGTACTTTTCAAACTCTGATACTTAGTGAGCAATGGATTACAAATTTATTCCTAAGGGAATTAGAGTAGCTAAGAAACTGAGTGCAAAGTAGCAGATCTTACTGTGATATAAGTCATTTAAAGTATAATAAGACATAGTAACAAAGTGAAAGTTGTTCAGGAAAAAAATGTTATGTAAGAACTCAAGTCAAAAAATAACACTTTTCCCATATTGTCAAGTTTTATAAGCCTGATGCTGCCTGCATGTGCAAAAACATGGCGCACAGAGAGGAAAAGCATGTTTCCTTCTCCAGGGATTTTGGTCAATGGACAGCTCATTGGTGCCAAGAAACCAAAGAATGAAAAACTCAGCACCTATTTTGGAACACTGGGATTTTACTTCCAAAGCGAAGACATGAAAATAGAAATCAGCACCAAGACCATCACCCTGAGCCGGCGCTCTCGGGTGTCTGTCCTTTCCTGGTCTGACACGGCTCGTGTCATTAACCAGAGGTGAGTGTTACCATGTCCGGTCGCGGGCCTGTCCTCCACGCGTGACTACATAGATCAATCCGGAAACCCGTGATCAAAACATAGAACTTAGTCATTATTTTAAATGTGAAGAAGTCAAGGTTTAGAAAGATTGTTGGTGCCTAACCCCCCACCACCCTCCACCCCGTTCTTAGCAGCCGGGTCCACGTCTTGTGGCCACTGTATGTCTCAACACCTGCCCGCAGCCTGGCATGTGATGAGGGCTCAGTAGATACGTGCTGGATAAGTGAAGGAATCCATCAAACATCCCAGCCAGCTCTGTGTCGGAGTGTGCCTGGAAAACACTGGACTGTGTCATATTTTCCCCTGATGACCTGTTTATTGTTTTTATACAAACACAGAAACTGACAGAGTTCCAGAGCCAGGAGTGAAAACAACATTCTGTGACCCAAAAAAAACACTGTAGAGGGCCTAGAACACTCGTGGAATTGTCCACGGCGGGACGGCGAGCTCAGGCTCACGGTGGGAGGCATGGCTTCCTAAACAGTGTGTTCTAGAAACGTGGACCCCATTTTGCTTTTCGCCCCAGAGTGCTTGTCTCTGTGAAGAAAGAGCAAACTGTGACCATCACCGTGGATAAAGACATGTCCTTCTCTGTTTTACTCCATCGCGTTTGGAAGAAGCATCCGGTGAATGTAGACTTTTTGGGGATCTACATTCCCCCCACAAACAAGTTTTCACCGAAAGTGCATGGACTAATAGGTACGGTGTCTATCGACCATCTGGCAAGTGGGCCTGCATCTCGAGCAAATTGGGAGGTTAGAACTTGCACAGTGACGGGTCTGGACTCAAAGGACAGGTTAGGGCCACACTCTGTGCCTGGGTCTTGATTTATACAGGGGACTGAGGACACACTAGGGCCAGTGCCATTGACAGAAACATTTCCTGTCACTCACTTCCCCCTTGAAACAAAGAGGCATGTCCCACCCTGCAGGGCCACAGAGGAAGACCAAGTTTTAGTCAGGGACCCGAAGCAACAGGTTTAGGCCAGTGCCTCTCCTGGGTTTCTGTGGGAAGACGAGGCAGAGCAGAGTAGTTCCGGGTTGGCTGTATTGAACCATTTCGGCAGGCTTTGGGCTCTAGGGTAGTCTACTTACCTGGTCCCTGGCCCTGGGGTAGCTTCCGGGTCACACGGGTCAGTGAGAGGCAGTCTGGCCCTGGGATGGTTCGTGTGCAGATCACAGGCACGCTCCTGAGCCTTCCACTGTCTTTCAGAATTGCTGGCCCTGGGAGGGGCAGTCTCTCCCCAGCCGTCAGGGGTTTTGATGTCTGATCTTAATGCACAGAGATAGCAAACATGACTCACGCAGCCCCACAGAGCAGCACAGGGGTCTCGGTGAAGCTCTAGCCAAGACCTTTGCTACTGCAGGTGAGGTTCTCCCTGAGCCAGGATTTCATCCTCACAAACTGGGCAAACAGAGGAGCGACACAGACTTTCAATTTTACAGCAGAGAATTTTTTTTTTTTTCTAACTGGAGGGAGGTGAACTGGTTTGGGAAGTCGGGCATCTAGGTCCACTTTCCCTACAACTTTTTTAAGAACTTTTTAAGGTTCCAGTTGAAGCCTGTGGCATCGCAAACCTTGTCCCTGCGATTTGAGCCACGTGGCAGGTGCTCAGCCCGTCATCAGGGCGGGCGTTGTTCCAGGCCACTTCTTGTCCGGCAGGTCAGCCTCGTATGTGAGATGACCGTGGCATGAGCCAGCCAGCTTTGCTCCTGGGAAGGACCCATCCCTCCCATCGCTCCGCCCTTCTCCTCTCAATATGTCTTTCTACCTTAGAAATCCGGGGGGGTTGGGTAGGTGGGTACCGAAATGCAGCTTAGTTCAAATGACCACAAGGCTGCTTTTTTTTTAAATTGGCCCTTGGGTTCCATGTAAATCAGCGTCTGGACTTCGTCTCACTAGGTCAGTTCATGCACGAGCCAAAAGTCCGTATCTTCGATGAACAACCGGGAAAGGTCCCCGAGAAGCCAGAGGCAAGCATGGAAGTGAAGGGACACACGTTGACTGTCACCAGGTAGGCCTTGAGGGCGTACGACAGTAATGGAGAGCGTGTCTCGGGATTACACTCACGCAGTCACACACAAGCAAGAAAAGCTCTTGCAGGTGTTCCCGATGTCAGACCCAACAGCTCCTTAGGAACAGACACACACACCAGGTTTGCGCCAGGACGCCACAGGCAGGCCGGCCTCCGTGTAAGGACCGGCTAGACAGCAGCTACCATAAGAGGCCGAGGCCGTTGCACTGTCAGTCCCCCCATCATGCATTACAAGCCCTATGGTCACAAGCTGGGTTACTGAAAAAGCTGATAAAGGAGGAAATCGTGAGAATACCTGTAAACCAGGACACCTGGGGGCTCTGTCCGTTGAGTGCCTGACTCTTGGTTTCAGCTCAGGTCATGATCTCAGAGTCCTGGGATCGAGCCCTGCATGGGGCTCCACGCTCAGCATGGAGTCTGCTTGAGATTCTCTCTCTTCCTCTCCCTCTGCCCCTCCCTCCCCACTCCCTCTAGAATAAAATAAAATTAAATAAATACATCTTCAAAAAAAAATACCTGTGAACCATAGTGCTAGAGAATGAATGGATGTGTCTACGTGAGACTGGGGTCCTCTTCTTCTTGAGCGTGAATCTACCAAATGCATTTTTGTGTAGCCTTCCTCACGCCAACCATATCCGTATGCTCATTGTGAAGTGAGAATTCCATATCGCCAAGCACTGAGTGTAACATTCTTATCAATCTTTTCAGTTTCTCCCAGTCCTCGATTACAGTCTCCCCTGTGGTATCTGACGGCATTTTAAAGCAAGTGGGGTTTTGGGGGTCAGGTGTGTTTTTGTTGTTGTTGTTGTTGTTTTGGTTTTTTGTTGTTGTTGTTTTTGCATTTTAAGAGTTTTTACAAAGCAATCAACTTGGCTTTATAAGAATGACTTTCAAAAAAAAAAAAGAATGACCTTCTTTGCACACAATGTCATTGGTTTCGACATAAGTAAGCTATAAAATTGCAGCCATAATTAAGCCATACGTACCACCACACATGGCTTTGGGAAGTAAAATGATGAACTCTGGGGGCGCCCGGGGGGTTCAGTGGGTTAAGCGTCTGCCTTCGGCTCAGGTCATGATCCCGGGGTCCTGGGATTGAGCCCCACATCGGGCTCCCTGCTCAACAAGGAGCCTGCTTCCCCCCCTCTCTCTGTCTGACACTCCCCCTACTTGTGCTCTCTCCCTCTCCCTCTTTCTATCAAGTAAATAAATAAAATCTTAAAACAAAATACAATGATGAGCTCTTCACGAGTACGCCACTCAGCTGGTTCGGGCTCCCTGGGGACCAGTGAGTTACCAGTGGGCACCAGGGAGCATGTTTGACAAAGGACTGTGGGCACCGCTGATCATAGCAAGATAAGTCATCTGAGGTCGGTGAATGCACATCTGCCAGCCTCTAGTGACAAAGGTAAATGTTGGGCCTCAAGTTCACCTACTGCAAGCACTCTTTGACTCCGAACTCAAACTGAGTTGACCTGGGACCGTGCACCATGCTATACGTTCTAAAGCTTGCTAGTGACATTATGCCCTATGACTTTTTAAATCGTTGGCTTCTTTGTCCTTTAAGGGAAAGGCATGCATGTCTCAGAAACAGCTGGTATCACCTTTAAATACTCACCCACCCAGGGAAGGTGGGAGGCATCTCAGATTCACTCTGCAGGTGACCTGGGGTTAGCCCACAGCGCTCCGGTGTTGGGTTCCCGCCTTCTTTCCAACGGAAAGTTAATTTGTGCTCTTCACCTTACTGGAAAAGGCTGTCTTGGTCAATCTCCAAAGGGTTATTTGAATTATCCAGGGATGCCCTGCTTATTCTCTGTCCTTCCAACACCAAGCCCCAGATAATGACGTTCCCTAGGACTTGGGGAGGTGCGAGCAGATCCGGTGTGAGAAGGAAGGTGCTACAAAGAACAGCAAGGGAGGGAACTTTCTTCTTTCCCGATATGCAGGCTGAGCAAGCCTTGGACTGTGTCCTAACCGTACCCACCGTTTCCCTTGCAGAGGTCTGCAGAAAGACTACCGAACAGACAGAGTGTTTGGAACGGAGGTCTCCTGTTGGTTTGTGCACAACAGTGGAAAAGGTTTCATCGATGGGCATTACAAGGATTACTTCGTGCCTCAGCTTTATAGCTTTCTCAAGAGGCCTTAAAGATGGATGGCTTTGAAAATTTTCTGCAGGTCAAGTTTTTCCCTGCAGGCATTCTTCAGTCTGAGTAATTAAAACACTAGCCAGACATCACGGTGGTTTATAAAACCTGTTAATACATCTGAAGAAAAATAAACACTTTGGATTTAGGATTTTGTCGAGTTTTCCGATGTTAGGAGGTGTTCGTCAAGGTCATGCGAAGGAAAGCTGCTTACCCAGGGAAAGCCGATGTTTTTGTCTGAAGGCCATTAGGCAGGAAGAATCAGTGTTGCAGATGAAATCCACAGGTAGCTAGAGTGTTCTCGCTCACTGGGGGAAGGTCATCCTCTCTGCTCTGCAGACCTTCAACTGATTGGATGCGGCCCACTCAGGGCAGGCCCTCTGTTCCACCCAGTCTATGATTTAAATGTAAATGTCATCCAAAAACACCTTAATAGAAACACCTAACTAATGTTTGACTCACTCTGTGGGTACCCCATGGCCCAGCCAAGGTGACACATAAAATACACCGTTACAACGCCTTAGTTCACCAACCTCTTTCTATTCTCAAAGCCATTCTCCCAATAAGATACTGTACAAATGCATGGGTGTCTGCTTATTAAATTACAATCTCTCCTAACAGGTCTTCCTCCCTGACATTATCCCAAGATCACCTCAGGGGTGGTGTTGGTCCAAAACTCTTCACATATTTAATATTGTTCCGGATATTACCTCACATGGCTAATCTCACACACTGTTGACGTTATTATGAATTCGGAGACAATAACAGTTCCAAATTTTCTGGAAGCCATACATTTCACACAGATTTAATGATCTTGAATGCAGAGGCTCCCTGAGTATTCCTTGTAGACTTTTTGTCTGTATTTAAGCAATTCCTGAGAGTGATGCCACTTACGTTATCAAACCTTGGATGATTAGACTTTATTTAAAAATAAATTTGACTAGCAAGTTATGTCCTAACGAAAGGATAATGACATTTGTAAGGCAGAATACATAAACCACCAATTGGACAACTTCATTATGTCTGCATTAATCTAGTGGATCTTGGTGATAGGGTGCAAATCTGATTCATTAAGTCTGTCCTTTCCTTTATTTCTAACTGCCCTTTAAAAATCGATTCCTAGAATTGGAATATATTTCCAAAGGCCAAACTGGTAAAATCGGACTTAAAAAAATGTTTAAAAGTACACCTTTATGAAGCGTTCCCTCCATAATTTAGTAAAGGTCATTTTTAATTTAGAAAGTACACAAAACTCCCCTTTTGGACACACCCAACATGCATTTGAAGAATCAAGTGATTATCTTTTGACCTAATTGTAAAATATTAAAGAAATGTGATATTTCTAGAATCCAGAGGTGACCCCAGGGCTGAAGAGGTGAATGGCATTGCTTTTCAGCTTCATCTGTGGTACATTAAAAAAGTCTACGACATGTTTCCCATTTTCTATTTCAAACATACTGATCTTAAAATGCTCGTATTTAACCCAAACTTTAAAAGTGGATTCTTATAGTTAATTGTTACTTGGTAAAAATTTAGACCTTAAGACTTTTATACCTTTAGATGTATAAGTTTAGGTTGATTCCTAGTATTTTATATGTGCTCTGTAGTTTTAAAAACGATGATGATGATCTTGGGCTGTGCATTTACACACAGGATACTGAACAAGGATTCTATCAAATAAACTAGAGTTAAAGTCAAATCCATGTTACTCAAATTATCAAAATCTTTATTAATAGCTGGTGTGTTGAACAATAAAATTAAACTTTTGTGCTCATACTGTCCACGTGTCCCCACTGGGACCAGTAATATGCCTTCTCTATATAATTAGAGTTACGAATGAATACTCAATTTTGAATTTCAAATGAAAGAACCAAATTAACAGCGATAGTTGGAAAGGAAGAAACGCTTCCACTCTCTACCTCTTGATTAGTTTCTGAAAGGATTATGCTTTCAGCAATAAAGGAAAACAACCTGAAAGTGCCTGTATTACGTTTGCTTATTCTCTGGAGCACTTTGCAACCCACTGGGAATGGATCAGTATTTAATTTTGGATAGAGTAGCGGCATTCCACTGACTCAGCTGGGTATCACAGGGCTGCTCTCTGTCATATGCATTAAGCAACTTTAGGACTTCTGTAGCCAAGCTTCAAAGCTGTTCGTAAGTATCAATCTAAGTGGTTTCTATTAAACCACACAAATATATATACGTCTTATTGTCAAGGAAATGAGAGCCCATGTTTGAAAAAAACCGGCCCCTTGGCTCAGATCGCATCTCTGTCGTAAGTTTATATGTTTGCTTGTGTTTTTATATTACTGAAAATTAAAGACATTTTCGAAGAGTTGGCAATCCAAGGAAATAACGGGAAAAAAAGTAAATTGAAGATTCCCTCAATGTGTAGTAAAAATGAACTATGAATCAGGAGTTATTTTAGTACCTACTGGTGTGAGATCATAGGCAACTCCCTCTACGTGCTTTACAGGATCACTTAATACCACAAAAAGTGGCATTTTCTCTTCAGCCTTATCCTACTGAAAGATGTTAAGTCACCCCGAAGACCCTGTAAAAGTTACCTGGCTGCCTGAATATATGAAAATGCTTAACTATTGCTCATGGGTGCTGTATACGTAAAGATGCGGTAAGAATTTAGTATTATTATTTTTAACACTTTTTCGCACTTTTTCCTAAGTCTACAGTGATGGCTTTTTTCTGGGATCGCCCCATAGGATAAAGAAAAATCAAGGATGTTTCCTTTTAATAGTGTAACAATTCAGTTATCCCCTTAACATTTCTGGGGGCGCTTCAGTCAACCCAATAACCAACCTAACAATCAAGGCTGATTCATATTCTAATCTTGGGATACTGTTTTAGCAAAGAAGGAACTGAGGTGTATCTTGGTATCAGTTGATGGAATCTCTTACTGAGATTAGGGTAGAATTTTTAAGCAGCTGCCTCAGATTATCAAGTTTCTCTCTATTGGCCAATCATTTCGTTTGAATATCAGTTCAGTGACCATTGTCAATTCCTACACAACACACATCTTGGGTCTATACCTGTTTCTCACACCTAAATCTTCAGCACCTACTGCAATGGCTTACTTACCAGAGGCACTCAGTAAATGTTTGTGAATGAGTTTACTCAGGCATGACAGCAAAAATGGACAGATAGGAGCACATGGGGGGAAGAGCAGCAAAGAAGGCAATAGGACCCAATGGCATTCCCAATGACACTATTAGCAATAACCTGATAAGACCTCAAGTGAGATGATGAAAAATAACTTTCTAACAAATGAGAGGACAAGCCACATACAGGGAGAAAATATTTGCAAAAGACATATCTGATAAAGGACTGTTAACCAAAATACACAAAGAACTCTTAAAACTCCATAATAAGAAAATGAACAGCCCAATTAAAAAAAAAAAAAAAAAGGGCAAAAGACTTAAGCAGACACCTCACCAAAGAAACACAGATGGCAGAAAAGCACATGAAAAGATGATCAATGTTATATGTCACTAGGGAATTTTAAATTAAAGTAACAATGAGATACCACTACAGGCCCATCAGAATGGCCAAAAATCAAAACACTGACAACACCAAATGCTGGTTAGGATGTGGAGCAAGAGCAGCTCTCAACTGTTGCTGGTGGGGATGCAAAATGGTGCAGCCACTTCGGACAGTTTGGCAGTTTCTTAGAAAACTAAACATACTCTTACCATAGGACCCGGCAATTATGCTCCTCGGCGTTTAGCCCGAGTAGAGAACACGTCCACGTAAAAACTACGCCTGGATGTTTATAGCAGCTTTATTTATAATTGAAAAACTCTAGAAGCAACCGAGATGTCCTTCAGGAGGGGCGTGGGTAGACTGTGGTACGTCCAGAAAAAGAAATATTACACAGCACTGAAAGGAAAGGAGCTGTCAAGCCAGAGAGACACAGAGAAACCTTCCATGCACATTTTTAAGTGAAGGAAGCCAATCTGAAAAGGTTACAGACTGTATGATTCCAAGTATACGACATTATGGAGAAGGCAAAACTATGGAGACAGCAAAAAACCAACCAACCAACCAACCAACCAACAAACCGGTGGTTACCAAGGGGTTGAATTGCAGGGAGAGAGGGATGAATAGGCAAAACACAGAGGATATTTTTAGGCTGGTCAGACTGTTCTGTATGATACTGTAATGGTGAATACATTTCATGATCATTTTGTCCCAACCTGTAGAATGTGCGATACCAATAGTGACCCTAATATAGACTGTATACTTTAGACAATGACGAAGAGTCCGTCGTTATCATGGGTTCATTATAACAAATGTGCTACTTTGGTGGGGCTTGTGGATAGTGAGGCAGGCTGTTGCGTGTGTGGGGACAGGGATAGGTGTGAGATCTCTGTACCTTCTGCTCAATTTTCCTGTGAACTTAAAACTGCCCCCCCAAAAGTCTATGTAAAGAAAAACAGCTTGCAATACTTTGAAAAGAAAGTCCATGTAAAACTTGCTCTTAGGTGTCTGCAGTCACTTTGTGTAATGTAACCACTACTGGGCTCTAAGAACTTATAGGAAAACATGTCCTGTCCCTTAGAATCATATTTTTGTGCTTCAGATTTTTAAAAGCTAAAAGTTACCTCAATGATGCCACTTGAGTTTATTCTGAAGATAACTTCAGGAAGATGTTGGGGAAAAGAATAAAAATATGGGAGGGAGGGAGGAAACCTTTTTTCCTATGAAGAAAACCAGGGAGGTAATTCCCAATAGAGATTTGGGGGAGGCAATGTGAACTCTGTTGCGGTTTATTCACGATTTTATTACTGGAAAGAACCTTCTCCGTCCTGAAATTCTTTGGGCAAGATTAATACCAGGCCAGGCCACAGACATGTGGCTCCATTTACTGAACCACCACACAACACCATGTCCAACACTTTCTATGTATTTTCTGTAGTTTCTCTCAAGAACCCTAAAGGGACACCTCTTTTCTTTTTTGACAATTCGTACATTAAAAACATTGAAACTCAAGAACATGATCTTTTCTGAGATTACACAGCTGGTGAAAAGAACAGCCAGAATTCCAAGGCAAGTCTGTTCAACTCCAAAACCCAGTTCCTTTTCACATGACTGTGCTATCAAGTTAGTTCAGAAACACTTGAATTCCTCCTGGAAGAATCATGTTGGCAAAGCTACCAACATCCTCCTCTTACTACGTCTTACACTGTTGTCTTCTGTTTCTGCTCACCAGCATATGTTCTCCCAGCTTCTGGCAAGAGAAGTTCTCACCTCTCCCTGATGCTAAGTCCAAGAGAGATGGCCTCAGGGCTGGCACACAACCCAAGTCTGGCCAGTCAGTCTAGTCCAACCCTTGCATCTGGAGTGGTCTGTCCCGGTGTGGACAAGTTAAAACTCCGTTCCAGTCCTGTGTTTGAGCTGTGGGAGAAAGGGAAGATGTGAAGCGGGAGACACTGGCAGGCATCTTGCTGGTGTGAGGGGCTGAGAATGGAGCCAACACAGAGAAAGGAAGAGCCACAGAGACAGATCCCCGATAAGGTTGGCCATACTCGGAACCCCACAGGAAGCTAAGGCCTGCTCCTTTTGTCCTGGGAATTATATATTCATTGAAGATTTTTTCTTTTTTCACAACCCAACTCGGAGACGGATTTCCTATCTTTTGCATCCCTAAATAAGCCCTATTACTTAAAAATGTATAGTTCAACGTCGTCAAAGGGATTGTAAAACGGTGTAGCCACTTTGAACAGCCCAGCAGTTCCTCAAAATATTAAACATGGTATCCCGTGAGTTCCAGTGAGACTCAGCGACTCTATTTCTAGGCGCTGAAAACGTACGTCCCCCGAAAATCTTATACCTGAATGTTCCTGCAGCAGCATGACTCCAGATAGCCCCAAAGCAGAAACAGCCAAAATGGCCACCAACTGATGGATTTTAAAAACGTGGCCTACCCACACAGTGGACTACCACTCAGCAAGAAGAAGGGAAGGGAGTATCGACACGTGCCGACGTGGACAGACCTTGACAACATGCTGCTGCCTGACAGAAGCTCGTCATGAGAAGACCCCATGTTGTACGATTCCACTGACAGGAAGTGTCCAGAAGAGGCAAATCAGAGACCGGAAGTAGACTAGTGGTGGCCGGGGGCTAGGGAGAGAGGGAGGACAGGGAGTGACCGTGAGCACTCGCAGCAATGACAATGCTCTAATGGTAAACGGTGAGGATGGGTGCGCAACTCTGGAGATGTACGGAAAACCACTGAATTGTATACTTTAAATGGGTGAAATTATATGGTGTGTGAACTCCACGTCCATGACACGGACCCATGTCCGTGACTCTGTTTATAGTCTGACTTTTTAAAATGTCATTATATTTAGAGTTTACAACTTTACTACAGAAAATAGAAAGCATATGAAGGATTTCCTCTAATGGTAGGATTCTAAATAGTCTTATATAAAACACTTTACAATGTAACATTCTTTTAATGAAGATTAAAAAGCATTAAGGAAATATTACAAAGGCAACAAAACACCAAGAACAAAATTATATTGTTTTGATACTTCATGAGACATAATTAGATTTTTCTGTAAGCTTAGCTGAACAACTATACAGTAATATTTAAATAAATCCATTTGCTTTATACAAAAGAAGCACCCTAACACAGTAGAGTCTCATAATGCCTTGGTGAACACCAATTTGATGCTTTAGGATTTTAATGTGTTAATAAATTTTCAAACTTAGGCAAGTTTCGAAATGTCTTCATATTGAATTCCTTCAACTCTGCGTCCTTTTAAAGGGCCCTACAAGTTAAAACAAACAAACAAAAAAGATTAAAACAGATACTTAAACACAAGAAAATGACACTACACTTAAAGAGTCAAATGTGCCTTTTCCACACCCCCATAATCCCATTACGGTAGCCACCGTTTCCCTGTGACTCTGAATTTCAAACTCTGCTTTATCATACTCATTACAAAGTGATGTGACTTCTTCAATGACATGTGAAATGTGTCATCCCTACATGCTGCGGCAGGGACCTGTTGGCTGTTCGGTGTGTCCTCTGCTCCCAGGATGCTTTTCCCCTGGATCCCCACGTGGGGAGGTGTGGTCATAGGATGACCACAAAGGAGGAACGGAAGTGACCATGCTCGGCTGTGGCCTGTGTGAAGCACACGGCAACTGTAAAAGCCACTCGTGGATGGTGGTGGAGACACGAGCAGGAAGATCCCTGGGCTCAAAAGTCACCCCTCCGAGAAGAGCTGTCCCCTGGTTGAGAACACCCATCGTGGACTTCAAGAATGAGAGGTTAGATTCTACCGTGTTTGCGCTACTTGGGGGTTTCCTTTTCAAGAGCAGATATCATGTGAAGCAATTCAGATACTCATACGCAAACATGTTTGTCCAGCTTAGCTTTGACAGTTCGGCTGGCCTTTATTACCGAAAATGAGCCCAACTTTAAATGTATTTGCTTTTTCTGTTCGTATCGGAAACAAAGAGAAAAGGGTTACACTGGGTATTGGGAAAGAACACCTGTCACCAACGTGGATACAGCCGGGAACACAGAGGCAAGAGTGTGGGCCCTGAGCCCAGACCGACCAAATCCCACCTTCACAAGTGACTCGACCCCTCAGTGCCCCCACTGTCCCCAGGCAGGGAGTATTAACAGGACCTAGATTCCTGGGCTGTTGGGAAGTATAAATGAGTCATTAAAGAGCTTAGAACAGTATCTGGGACATGACAGGAGTATGAGCTCAATAATTCTTGGCTCCTATTATTGCATCTTTTGGTTAAAATTTGAAAGCTGGTGCTCTCTCTTGCAAAATATAAAATGATGATGAGGATGACTCTAACCTTGAAGGGAGGTTTCCGTGTTTTTATTGTGAACCATACCCTCCCTTGATCCTTTCTATAGTGCTACTCCTGCAACATAGGGTAATGACTGTATCTGAAGGGAGTAAGTTCCCAGATAAAAGAGTGACTTGGATCAAATCTTTCATTATCAAGTACAAAGGCCTGTGGTCAAGTGTGCTTTTCCGATGATACAAACCTGGGGAATGAGAAGGGAGCCAGTCACTTGGTTAATCTGGAAGATAGGCTAAAAGGCTGAGACAGTTTTTGAATAATTTGGTAGCTACTTACAAATCTGCTTAATAATTGAGTAAATCTCAAATATTTTGATACTGATCTACAATTTCAGATGATAAAAAGATAATGATAATGATAAAAAATGGTATTTTGGAATGATATGATAAATGATAAGAATAATAGATGATTACTGATATGATAAATGATAAAAAAGAACCGCAGGAGAAATCACTTAGAAAGTTCGTGTGTTTCATGGCGATGATATGAAGGAACTGTGGGGACGCAGACGAGTGGACACACGCTCACACAAACAGGTTATTTTTTAAATGTGGCGAGCTCAAAAAAGGAGCAGGTGGATTTCTCCTGTGAAATGTACATGCTGCTCTGCAGTCAAGCAGCCCTTCCACGCAGGGGCCCTCCAGGGCCCTGACCCGCTGCGGCTCTGCGCCCCACGCAAGCTCAGGAAGGAGGAGCCGCTCGGGTCACCGCGAGGGAGGAAAGGAAGGGGCCCATGGGAACCACGCTTCGTGACCCAGAGGGATCTGGACAGGACCTACAGTGCCCCCCATGGTGACTAGCTGTTTGCATTTCCTGGAGAGGAAAGCATGAATTGGAGTAGGATCTCATTTGGATAGGCCTCTGTATTTAGAAAGTGCCAGAGAATCATTTTGCCAAGGAAATAGGAGATGTTCCATGACTGTATGCTGGCTGAGTCAGAGAGAAAGACTGACCAGTACCAGGAGAGACGCCTTTTCCTTTCCTTCCCTTATGGTTTATGTCCGTGAATGCCAATTTCTCAGTTCGTGATGTCAGAGACAGGAAAAAAAAAATGCTCCATTTACTTAAATGTGGTTTCTCTCAGATAAGGACCTACACGGTTTTCCAAACGCAGTCCAGGGAGGGGCTGAGGGGCCTACAACCCCGTAATGCAAGCCATGAAACTGGGCAGATACCTGTAGTTCTAGAGTGCTTGGGGCAGTCACTGCACTCTCAAGGGGTCTGTTATCCCCCCCAAATGCTAACGCGTACAGTACGGGGTGTGAAAACGGATTTCCCCGCAAGAGACACAGCACAGTTGTCGCAGTTCCAAAACGCATTGGGCTGCGAGGGGGTGGGGGGCGGGAGCCTGCCTCAGGCCCTTCTTTCATGCAGGAGACAACTCGGGCCTCGCAGGGCCGGGCTCGCAGGCCTGTCAGTGAGCCATCCGTTTACTCGCACATCACACTTCCTGAAATTACTCTACTGATCTCTGCTACCCTCTCGCCCTTTATGAAAGGTGGGGCGGACTGTTTAAAATATTGATGTCTGGGGCTTTTCCCTCATTACTTCTGACTCTCTTATACCATGCCAAGTCGAGTTTTGTATTAGATGTGAGAGAAAAAAAAAAGTGGGGATGTGAGTCTGTACATTATACATTGCATACAATTTTATAAAATACAAAGACCAGAAAGGAACGGATCAAAATATTAAAGGGAGTTATCTGGCTGGGGGATTATGGGTAATTTTTAAAGCTTTTGTATTTAATTGTCCTTTCAGGTGTTACACAATAAGGATTGTTATGGAATGAATGTGTCCCACCCAGAAGTCATAGTTGTGACCTAATAACGCCCAGTGTGACTGTATTTGGGGAGTGATGAGGTCATGGGGGTGGGGCCCTCGTGAATGGCCCAGCGCCCTTATAAGACCCCAGAGAGCTCCCCCTGTCCCTTCCACCAGGTGAGGACACATGAGCCAGGAAGTAGGCCCTCCCCAGACACTGCCTTGTTCTTGCATTTCCAGGCATCAGAACAATCCGTGAAAAGCACACTTGCTTAAAAGCCTCCCGGCCTACAGTGTGCTGTTTCAGCAGCTCGAGCCGACTAAGACACATATGCATTCCTTATGAAATCAGAACACGAAGTACTTTACAATGGTACAGTCACTACAGAAACTAAGCTGACAGGTTTCCATGTAGGAGAGAAGACAGACAAAAAACCCAGACTCTAAAACAAAACAAAGACCAACCCAATGAAAAAGAACGACGGCACATTTTTAAAGCATTTAGAAATTTCTCTGTGTTGACGTACGTACAGTCTCAATGACGACAGTAGCTGAGAAGGTCTTCTCATTGATGGATTCTAAGGTGCCCTCATTCCCTCTGTAGCCTCCATTTAAAACGAGAATTCTTTTTCCTACAGCAGAAAAGAATATCACACTGAAAGCAAAGAAAGGTTCACTTTTTTCTTCTACTTTGTTACAGCAAAGTACAGTTACACTGAATGAACACAACTGACCCCTGGATGAAAACCAAAACCCCTCTTAGAAGTTCATCATTTTAGAACTCCGTAATATTCTAAAGGAGAGCTTGTATGTCTTGATCACTGTGAACATTTTAAGAATCCTCATGGTTTTTCTTTCACTTATTTATCAAAGGGATATGTTTTAGCTTTAGATTGCAAGGAGTAGAAGGTACTTAGGGGAAATGTCGATAGTCCAGAAATGATCAGAAAAAAATTTAGCTTACTTCGGCTCCTTTTTTTTCTTAAGAGAGGGAGAGGATGCATGAGCGGAGGGTGAGGGGAAGAGAGAGAGAATCTTAAGGAGGCTCCACGTTCCGCATGTAGCCTGATGCAGGGCTCGACCTCAGGACTCTGAGATCATGACCCGAGCTGAAATCAAGAGTCGAGCACTAAACCGACTGAACCACCCAGGCACTCCACTTTGCCTCTTCTTAAAAATCACAGGATGGTTTGGCAGTTTCATAAAAATTTAAATACATCCTATGAGTGAGCTATTCTACTTCTAAGTATTTTCCCGATAGAAAAGAAACCACATGTCCATATAAAGACTTGCGTAGGAATGTTCTTGGAAATCTTACTTGTAACAGCCAAAAAAACCATAACCAACTGAAATGTCTATCAAAAGGTGACTGAATAAACAGAAAGTGGTACATCCATACAGTGAAACACTAGGTAACAACAGAAAGAAGTGAGCTACACATACACACAACAACACGCATGAACCCAAGATAATTACGCTTAATGAGAGATGCTAGACCAAAAAACAGGAAACGTGGTACAATTTCATTTATATGAATTTCTCGACAGGAACTCCTCTGTAGTGATGGAAAGCAGACAAGTGGTTGCCTCAGGGGCCATGGGAGGCAGGGAGGCATGGGAGGGGTGGCAGAGAAGGATTATAAAGGAAGGTGATACAATGTTCGGTGGGGTGATGGGTGCATTCATGATCTCGATTGTAGGGATGGTTTCGAGACAGTACTCATGGGTGTAAACTGATCACACTGTATACTTTATATGAGTGCAGCTTACTGTGTGTCAATTACATCTCACTAATGCCGAAAAAAATTTTTAAGCCATAAAGTGAGTTTTATTTTGGGGGAAAGCATAAAGGATCTGATAAGCGGAGGTTTTAGAGACTGACATCATCACCATGCCAGCAGTGACGTCACTACGGAGGCTTTGGGTAAAGGCAAACACCCTAACCAGAGCAGCCTTCATACTAGGTATTCAGAAGTACTCAAATGATAGAGACAATTAAGGAAAAGAAAAAACACAAAACAATACAACACAGACTTTTACTTTACTATCTCAGGTAGCTAGGGAAATATATTAATAATAACTGTAGTATGATTGATTTTTTTTTTCCTTGGGAGTTTGTGTTTTATGTCAGGAAAAAAAAAGAAAAAAAGAAAAAAATGAATCCTAGGAAGGGAAAATGGATTCAGCCACAAAATAGCTTACACAGAGGCCTGGTAGGCAAACTCCCAAGTCACCCGAAACGAAGCTCATGAGCTATACCAGCAGCTCTATGCTCCTAGAAAGGAAATCCGTGTCTGTAACTGTCAAGTTATGCCCAGAAGCTACGGTTTTAAGGATGGAATCACTCCTTTCGATAGCATACACAGTAAATGGTCTGCAAAAAGATTTACCTGGTGCTGGAATTACTGTTTCTAAATGAGTCTGGTCAAGTTTCAGCTTGTCTCCAGAGTCAATCATCTTTACAACAGCTGTGTATTTGTCAATGACTTCCTGTCATGTGAAATCAACATTTTATAACAGCAGAAATAAGTGCAACAAATTTCAAAGGACAGAAATAGGTAAGATGAAAACAAGTGAAATTCCAGTCAAAAGGTAAGAGTAACTCCTCTATAAATGACACCATTTTACAGATTCCACATACGACTACTCGTTCTAGGCTTCTTTTTAATTTTAAAACTTTTATTACATTTTTATCTTAATTCCAGTAGCGCTCACTCACAGAGCTTTGTTAGTTTCGGTGTACAGTATGGTGGTTCTATGCTTCCTAATAAAGAATTCAGTTCAAGGCTTAGTGAAGGTTTTCGTCTGGGAAGAATAAAGGACTGGCTGGTGATCTTAGAATACGATTTCAGCAAATACAGCGAGAGGAAGAATGTCTAGCTTCGAGTACAATAGAAGGGCATTTCTGCATGCACAATGCTGGGTTCCAGGATGGAACTATTTAGGAACGGCAAAGAGAGAAAAGGACTGGAGCGTCGACATTTAAATTTTAAAATCCCAGAGCAACTAAAAGTTTCTCAGGCAAAACACAACAAGGAAGTCCCCCTGGGAGCCCTGTGGACATAATCATCTTGCCCTCGTTAACAAAGAGGAGTGTCTCACTGATCGGCAAGGCATGCAGAGAGCGCGAGTGAGTTTAAGCTGTGCCGGTGGGATTTTATACGTGCTATTTGCTCCAGTAAGAAAGCACACCAAACTGAACTAGAAACTATGGCTGCAAAGGAATCATTTTCCCAGCAATTATGAATTCAGCTTTCCTTTTATGGAAATGATAAAGACATATGGAACCATCAAGAACCCAAGACACAATGCTCCGGCCCTAGGATGTGATTTTTCAGGAATATCAGAATGGCTTGACTTGGCCACCCCCAGCTCCTTCCACAAATCCCATTCACAGCCTCCTGTCCTTACCTTCACGACACCCTTTTTCTTATGGTATTTCTCTCCGAGTTTCTTGGTTATAATTTTCACAATGATCTCCTAGAAAAGAACAAAAAAAATAAAGATGATAGGGAAGACGTAAGTTAGCTTTCCAGTTTTACTCCTTTACTTTAAAACCATGTTCACCAAAAATCATAGCAAAACGTTAACTGCTCTGCTAAATAAGAAATTTTGAGTTCCAAGCCTTCCCAATTATGCAAAACATTCCTTTAGTGATCTCTTATTTCTTCTTTCTCCCTTTATTCAACACAGTTACCTAGAGGGAAAAAAATACCTGTCTCAAGGCTGATTTCCACACTGAAGGTCTCTTGAAATCTAGGACTTTTATCTGTCAATCTCAACCCTATTAAACCACGTCTCTTACAGACAGTTTCTCTTTCTCTCTCCATTCCAGGAAGTGAAAAGGGCCAAAGGTATTACACCGTTCGTGTTCACTGCTGATAAAAACTCAGATGGCAAGTCTCACTGTGAATTGCAAGGAACTGAGCCTTTGAGAGCTTATGCATGACATTTTCCACAATGTTCTTTTCTCATCAGGTTACTCTGAATTTTTGAGACAGATGGGATTCTTCCAAATTAGCCCCTGCTAAAAGTGTCGTTCTTCTGAACATCTAATTCTCCAATGGGAGAGAAATCTGGGCTTATTTCGTATTAATGCATTCTGCGTTTGCTTCTTTATCATCATTTTCCTGATTTAGATTAGCTGTCTAGCAGCTGATCATGAAAATTCAATCGCCTGACTTCACGTTATAGTCACTGTAGTGATTCTGTATTTACTACTTCAAGTGAATGTAACAGAGGTACTAGATGGTCACAAGTAAGCCAATTAAATTTTGTTAATCAAAATTCAATAAGGACTTTGTTGGTAGGATATATTATAGCAGAAAAACACACTTACGAGAAAATATGAGTGGTCTTATTCTTAAGCCTCTAGTCTGAGAATCTAGGACTTTCTAAACGAAGCCAAGTAATGCCAAAACAGCTTCTCTGATTTAACCAGAGTATTTCTGGGTTAAATTTCTCAAAGGCCCTCATGGGTACACACTTAAAATCTGAAGTTAATTCATTACATCATTGGGTTTACTGATACTTGCTCACACAATAGATCGGTTCAAGATATTTCTCTTCTGAGTTTGAACAATAAACCCCTCTCCAGTCTGTGTGGACTACTGGTGATTTTAACAAACATATCGAGTGTTTCGACATATGAGACACACTGATCCTCACTTTTAATGTAATACTCTGTAGCAGGAAAAACATTTGAATAATTTATTGTAAGAGAACTATCAAAGAGAAAATATAATTGAATTTAAAGTATTATCAATGGGAAGAAAATTCTTGGACTAAAACTTGGAATGCTTTCTCTCTTTCTTTTTTGGTTTCTTTTCTTTTTTCCTTTAAACCAATGAACGGGATATATCAGAATCACCCAGGAGGCTGGTGAAGATACGCACTTCACTGCAGGAGACTGGAAGGTGGTAGTAATTTGGAAAAAACACTTTGCTAAAAATTTGTGAATTACTCTCTGGGTAAGAATGACTGCTTTCAGCAAAATTCTTGATTATGTTTTCATAAGCAATAATCAAACTATTCATAGTCACATGCCAGCTACTGGAATGGAGAAAACAAAAAAACACATGGGTGGTTTCTTCCCTTCAGGCCCAGCCTTTGCTGATCTTCCCTAACCCTGTCCTCAGAGATGGGGAGTCAGGGTGTCTGAGACACCCCAGGAAGCAGGTCTGTTGACCAGTTGAGAGCACAACCTACTGAATAAGACTGCCAGGGAGATCCTGTATCACTGCTTACTCTATGACCTTGGGGAATTACTCAAATGCTAATGCCTCAGTTTTTCTCACCTCTGAAATGGGAATTATAACAGGAATTACCTTATTGGGCTGATAGAAGAATTCATTGACGTAATTCATATACAGGACTCACTCGCTATTTAAAGCAGCGAGGATTTTCACGTTAGCTGACTCGCTTTCTAAGCCTTCACATGGGCACCAGGTAGAAATGCCTCCCACGTAGAAGACCACAAACTAAGACACAGAAGTGAAATTGTTCTCCTGCTTAGAGGGAGCAGGACAATGAAGATCTGAATGAGAACTCTGAATTTCTGGACCTTCTTCTTAATCTTACTTTTTGAATCAAAACTATCTAAACGACACACACTCTCACTACTTTTCAGTCTCCTATTGTTGATCAAACCAGCTTCTTTCAGAAGCTTTAACGAAGGCACCCTGAGTGTCTTCTGGAAACTTCACATCTAGGCTCAAAACAGAGCATCAATAAATAATACTGTTTAAAATTATTTGAATGTTTCAAAATTATTACCTTAAAATAACATCAAAATAAATATATGAGAAAATACAAAGTTCTACTTGAGTTTGTGAAATTAAACCCAGCATTTTTCAACAAAGTATCTTAGGGAGATTCTAAGTTCAATAAGCTGTAAGTTGAAAACAAATGCTGCGGCATTCACAGTTCTACTTTTCAGTCTCATTTCTGAAAACACAACCCATGTCTTATAGCAAAAACTGGAAATGATTCCAGGCTTAAAATCAAGAGGTCCACAAACGAATCTGGCAGCAAACTCAAGAAATCTTACCAGCCTATACACGTGAAGTAACTCTCCAATACGGGTGCAACTGATCATTGAAGATCAGATAAAAAGAATAGTCAGGAAAGTTATAGATCTAGTCACATGACTTAAGTATATTTGAGAAATTCAAGTCTCTTTACAATATTCACTTTTTAAAAAGCATTCAAGATGTAAGAAAGCCCCAGCTGGGTACGTACAGGCTGTAGCCAGTGGTCTGTTCGGGCAGTTCTTTTCTTTTCCTCTTCGATCTGGAGAACACAGAAGATACAGAAGTCTCTTTAAAATCCTCAATTTATTTCAAATACCATTCTATGTAGCAAACACCATAAAACATATACCTCAAAGGAAATCCATGTAATTTATAAGCTCTGACAAATACAAATAACCATTTCTTCCAATTTTTGATTCAAAGAAAAAAAAACATGGGGGGGGGCGCCTCTCTGGCTCAGTTGGTGGAGTACTTGATCTTGGGGTTGTGGGTTCAAGCCCCACCAGGTTCGAGCCCCACATTGGGTGTTGAGACTACTTGAAGATAAAAATCTTTAAAAATGTGCACACACACACACGCACACACACACTCTTGGATTTATAGAAATACATGATAAAGCACGTCAACTGGCCAAGAAAATAAACACAAGCGACCTCTATGTAGTCAAGACTACAAGGCCAGGTGCCGGCGCTACGTCCCGTCTCCCTGCTTCCCCCCAGGTGCCTGCCACAAGCTGGGAAACAAGCAACGTTTTCACGTGATAAAAACACAACACTTCAAAAAAATTTTGCGCAGCATGGTTAGTTCTACGGTGATGGCCAAAAGAGGCTTCTCTGTTTGATAAGGATAATAAATCTTGTGAATGTAGGGCAGGAAAAACCTAACCACGAGAGATGGAAGCACAAGGGTATCCAAACAAAGAGCGTGGTCTGGTCGCTGAGGAGCCACATGGCGACTTTTTCTTTCCTGATGGAGTAAGTGAACCCAAAGTCCCAACTTTCAATGGGACAGATGCTGCCATTTTTTGGTTGATAATAAATCCCAATTTAATGTCTCCAACTTTCCAATACGAACAAAGAACATTCTAAATTTAGCAGGTTTTTACAAAGCAGAGCGGTCTAGCTTCCCAACTTACTTTGAATTAGATTCAGGAACTTCCTGTCATGGCCTACTGAGACACATTAAGATGTTGCTCCAACTTCTCTCTCAGACTGTGAATGCTACCCAGCTCCAGCACTCCACGCTCCAGCCACATGGACCTTTCCTTCAGGTGCCGGAATTCAAGATCTTTCCTGCCCTGGCACACACACACACACACAAGCTGTCCCCCAGAGCCCGCCCTCAGACCCCCTTAGCACTTAGTATTTTGTAGTAATACTGGTTCTCTTGTTCATACTTGTACTCATTGGTCCACTTGTTCGTGGAATGTCTCTTACTAGAACGAAAGCCCTGTGACACAGTGGCACTGTACTTTTCTCCCTACCACAGTGACACAGGACCTCGCACGATGCCCAGCACATAATAGCGACTCAGTATTTGCTCAGTGATGGAGTGACCACATCTCCCAGTGTACATTTTATACCATACTCTCAACTGTTTAGACAACCTGCATAGTGAGAGCACCCAGAAATGGGAAAGCACAAACAGTCGCCTCTATCCCTTCACAAATGAAGAGGAGGGCTGGGGAGATGACTTTACAGGAAAAAAACAAGTCAGCTTCTTCTATCCATTTCTTCTTTCCCTTCACCGGTCCTTCTTCTCTTTCCTACTTACTTCATAAATGTACTGACAAGGTAAAGCTTTGCGTGGAAAGGGAGAGGGGAAGATTAGAACCGCTCTAGTGGCGCAGGTAGATTCAGAGCCAAAGTGTGGCCCTAGATCTTAAATCACAGGTTGTCAAGGATTCATCACACAGGCTTAGCCATCAGGCTAAGTCAAATTAAAAATATGACCTAGCTTCCTCTCGCTGGCTAGGAGGTGGCAAGTGAAGTCAGAGGCCGAAGGAGAGCAAGGCCTGGTGGGAGGAATCCGCGGAGGAGGCCCATTTCACAGAGCCAGGAAGGGAAACAGCTTTCGTTTTGAGCTTCAGTGACTGCCCAAGTCCTTCTGATTGAATTCCACTGACTATGAACACACGGAGAGTTCTGAAGACAGCACTTGAGCCAAGAAAATAAATGTGTGATGAGGGACTCCAACTCTGCTCAGATGGAACCGTGGCCAGACTCCCTTCCCCTAACATTGTCTGAGTACATCTTCTGACTTTGTATTAACCCAGGAATTGGTGAGACTAAACTTTCCTTAGTTGGAATTATGTCACTCCTCTAACTACTAACACGTTGTCGATAAGCAGCTCGTAACTATACCTCCATGATTTCGTCGAGGGCAGATTTCTTTTTTTTCTTTTCTTGTGATTGGGCTGAGCTCCGGGAAGATTCTTTCCGTTTAACTGATGCTGCATTCCCGATGGCACTCAACGCACTTGGTCCCAAGGAACTGGTGAAAAGAAGAGCCATGCCTGTTAACAAACCCTATGCACAGAAGGCGGCTTTCGAATGTGCAGGGGACAGCACAGAAGATATCTGTTACATGATTAATTTACAAAAGATTAGTCAAAACAACAGAGAACCTGTCTTTAGGCCCGCAGGACCCTAAGCAGCATGAGAATATGTGACCTTTCCCGCCCTAATACCCTCGTCCCTCTCCTTGCCCCTTCCCTTAGTGCCGACCGTGATCAGCACAGACCAGTGGTGACAATGCCGGCTTGGGCTTCGGGGTTAGGAAGATCAGGGTCTAAGGGCACTTCTGCTTCTGACCTTGGGCGACTCACTTTTCTAAGCTTCAGTTCCCCATCCATGAACGAGGATAACCATGTGACCCAACTCAGAGCTCAACTGCAAGGATTAAATAAGAGGTTGTCAATGAAGTCTAGCACATTCCGGTCAGTTCTATTTTTTGAAAGCAATCTCACCATGTCACCTAATTTCTGATGGTTCCTAACTGCCTAGAATTGACAGTGTAAATTGTTTTTTAGTGTGGTATAAAATTGTCACCACTGGCCCAAGAAATGGTATTTACGATTTATTATATACACCAGCCATTCAGAATAACTTGCTACTGAGCCATGCCATGTTTTAGGCCTTTGTAAACCGCCTCTTTTATACCTAGAACAATCTCTCCAATTATCTTCATTTGTCCCAAGTCTTTAAGATCCATTCTTCATGAGGGTCTGAACTGCCATAGCACTTTCCAGCGTGTATCCTATGCCACCTTGTATTATAATCCTTTGCATATATGGTATGTACATATAATAATGCGATAATGTATATGTATTTGTAAATACTTATTTTTTTCCTGTACAGCAAGCTGTTATCTTGTTACATAAAATACATGCTCAGTTAATATTTCAATGACTCTTACCAGTTAATCATTTAGTTTGTTCTATTTGCAAAAGACGAACAAAGGATAAATCCATGCACGAAGCTACCATGGAGATAAGCAGGACAGAAAGTGTGATGAACAGGAAAACAACAGAACTTTCCTCGGACTCTTTTTTTTTTAAGAGGAGGAAGTGTGAGTGCAGGGGGATGGGGCAGGGGCAGAGGAAGAGGGGGAGGGAGAGAGAGAGCAGAAGCAGGGGGAGCAACAGGCAGAGGGAGAAGTAGGCTCTCCATTGAACAAGGAACTGGATGCAGGATTCGATCCCAGGACCCTGGGATCATGACCAGAGCCAAAGGCAGACGCTTTACCGACTGAGCCCCCTGGACGTCCCCCCCAACTACTTTTCTGTCCAGGGGCCCAGGTCAGGACTCCCTCACTCGGCCATCATGGCAGGCGTTCTTCGTTCACCGAGCTCTAAGGTTTTACATTCATCCTTTTGGAATGTCACTCACTGGCTTTTGTCCCATATTCAATCCTCTGAATAGATTCCTAAATTCTGATTCTGTTTCTGGGACCCTTGCGGTCTAGTGTGGGGATGTCGACTGGGGCAGCTGCTGGGGCAGACAGCGAGGCAGAGCCGCCATCCAACCCGGCACTTGCGCGGCTGGGCCCCTCCCCGGAGGCACGGAGAGCAGGGACCCGAGCAGGCATCTGAACCCAGCGCCGAACGGCACTGTTCACGATCGCCCAGAGGCGACGCTGACTGTCCACTCACTGATGACGACGCGAAGCAAATGCGGTGCGTACACACAGAAGGATATTATTCAGCCTCGAAAAGGAGGAAATTTCAACATGTGCCGCAACGCAGATGAACCCTAAAGACATTAAAGTGGGTGACAGAAGCCAGGCGCAAAAGGGCACTTGCTGTAGGCTTCCCCTCCTGTGAGAAGCCTGGAACAGTCCAATCCATAGACACAGAAAGCAGAACAGAGGCTACTGGCAGCTGGGGGCTACCGGGAAACGAGGAATTAAGTGTTTAATGGGGACAGAGTTTCAGTTTGGGCTGATGAGAAAGTCCGGGAGATGGATACCGGCGACAACTACACAACAATGTGAAGCTACGCACCACCCCTGACCTGTACGCTTAAAAACGGTGCAAATGGTAAACTTTATATGTATTTCACCACACAAAAAAACTAAACTCAATAGAAAAAAAGTTTTCTATCAAGAACATTTATTTGGCATTATTAAATGTCTACAGTGTGACAAGCAATGGGGATAAAAATGTGAACAGAACAGCCCATCAGGATCTCACAATCTCCTGTGAGAGACCAGACACGGAAGGACAGTCTGGGAAGGGAGGACAGAAGATGTGAAGGCAAGAAAGGGTGAGGCACCACAGCTCCTTTCCGACAGTGCTGGAGGGCAAGGTGCAGGACGTACGATGGATCACAATGGTCACAACGCAGCACAGACAAAAACGACAAGTTATCCCACAGGTGAAAGAAAAGCATTTAGAAAGATCCTTCTGCTTGCAACATCAAGATTCTATTAGAGCTAAAACGAATAAGGAAGAATGCGAGAAATGTTGGCAGAAGAAATTATGAAGGACAGAAGCCAGTAACATGGAAACCAAAGAAATGACAATAGCAAGAAAAGAAAAAAGTCGGCATTCCAAAGATTAATAAAATAGCAAATCTGAGAGCCTAGATAAAAAGGATATTCTAGAAAAATCAAAATTGTATAAATTATTGAAGTTTGTATAATCAAGATTATATTGAGAAGTTGAATAAGCTAATTTCCTTGCCTGCAAAAGATACCAGCACAATATTTTACCAAGTTTTACCAAGCTTCCTTATCTGAAAACATGAGTCAAAAAAGAATACTTGTACAAATCATTTTAAAAGTAGGCAATTAAATATCAATCTCATTAATGAACATTAAAATGCAAAACAAAATAGACCATTTTTTTCAGCTGTGCATTATTACTACATTATTACTAATTTTTTTTTTTTTTTTTTTTTTGGGGAGGGAGAGCGCCCTCGGCCCCTTGCATGAGCGGGCAGAGGGGAGAGGCAGAGGGGGAGAGAAAGAGAGAATCACAGGCAGACTCCCTGCCAAGTCGGGAGGCAGATGCGGGCTCGATCCCACAACCCTGAGATCACGACCTGAGCTGAAGTCAAGAGTTGGGCACTTAAGCAACCAAGCCACCCAGGTGCCCCAGCTGTGTGTAATATATATATTTTAAAAGATTTTATTTTTATTTATTTGACAGAGGGCGAGATCACAAGCAGGCAGAGAGGCAGGCAGAGAGAGCAGGGGAAGCAGGCTACCCACTGAGCAGAGAGCCCGATGTGGGGCTCGATCCCAGGACCCTGAGATCATGACCTGAGCCGAAGGCAGAGGCTTAACCCACTGAGCCACCCAGGCGCCTCACCTGTGTACTATATTTGATCTTACACTAGCTGCTCTAACAGTAACATCCTTCCTCCCCAAAGATTCTATTAGAGGCTGACAAACCAAGATGGGGCAAGATGGAGCCAAAATCGAGGCAAGAAATGAACGGGAAACAGATTGGAAATGGAACGTTTGCTTCTAGAACAGCCCTAGAATTCTACTGTCAGGAGCTGGAGTGGGTCCTAACGCAATTAAAGAAGAGAAGCCCCAAAACAGAAATGGAAACTGAGTAACAAACCTCTGTTCAAATACTGGAGAAGCATCAAATATCAATTCTTTATATCCAGAGCCTTTTTGTTCATTCTGAGTTTTAGATAAACAAGAGATATAAATCAACAGGAAAATAAATCTCAAACTCTATTAAAATAGACCATAATCTCAGGAAAAGAAAATTTAGATGAGTCTTTCCATTATATTACCTGTGACATTATTTATGAGTTATTATGGATACTTGAGACTGAACTTACAGAACTTAATCAAATAAACTATTTTTCCTAATAACGCCAGAGCATCGGGGAAAGAAGGCTAATTTAGCAGACCCCAGAGGTAACAGGTCCTCATCCTTGGAGTTAATACATGTTACCTTATGGCAAAAGGGTCTCTGCAGATGAGATTAAGTCATAGCTTCTGAGATGAGATTACTGTGGGTGGCCGGAGTGGCCTCTCCGTGCAACCACATGCAGCCTTTTATGAGGGAAACAGGTAGACGTGATGCGTAGAGAAGGTGATGTGAAGACAGAGCAAGGAGAGACTGGAAGACATTGCTTCTGAAAACTGAAGGACGCAGCCACAAGCTAAGGAACGCCAAGAGCCAGCAGAAGCTGGAAAAGGCAAAGAACGCCCCCCCACCCCCATGCCACCCCCCAGAGGCTCTGGAGGAAGCGTGGCTCCACACACGGCTTGATTTCAGCTCAAGGATACTGACTTCAGACTTCTGGCCTCCAAAGACACAATCCATTTCTGTGTTTCAAGACACTTGGTTTGGGGCGCCTGGGTGGCTCAGTCCATGAAGCATCTGCCTTTGGCTCAGGTCATGGTCCCAGGATTCTGGGATCAAGACCCCCACTGGGCTCCCTGCTCGGTGGGGAGTCTGCTTCTCCCTCTGCCCCTCTCTCTGCTTGTGCTCTCTCTCTGTCTCAAATAGTAAAATCTTTTAAAAACAGATACTTGGTTTATGGTAATTTGTTACAGCAGCCATAGAAAACTCATACAAGGGAGACCAGTTTGGGGGCCACTGGGACCAATTTTAACATTTATCTACACTCAGGAATAACAAACAATAAGGGAGAACTGAGTGAAACAGGTACAGGTCCAAAACCATAAGGCATGTGTGATGTTATACATTTGCATCTGTCTTCCAGGTCATATCTTACCAATACTTTGAAAAGATTTTTCCTTTCAAATGTACTGTATGTGGAACCCAATTAACCACCTTCTTCGTGTACCTAACACAGGTGTCAATTCTGAAATGTTTAGATCAAAGCAAAGATCTCTGGCCAGGCATCCTGAAGCAGCTGTACATTGGTCCGATCTATCTCCTTCACATCTCCTGGCCGCTCACCTAGCCGTGCCAAGAAGCACCAGCCGACAACTTACCCAAGAAAACGCAGTTAGCTCTTAAATAAACCACATGTTAAAATACTAAGTAAAATAGCAAATATTGGCCAACTCCAAACAAAATTCTGCTAGACGCCGGGAAGTACCAGTAGGAAGGTACTTTTCCTGAGTATCTGCTGTCTCGTTTTATTTAATCTCTGTAACCAAACCGGACACGTTGTGCATCACAGATAGTGAATAAATATTTGGGGAAAAAACAGACAAGAACTGAAGGTGCAAAGGGAACAGAGGCACCTGACCACGCGCCATGCCGGGGCTTGGCAAACTCCAACCTGAGGGCCAGAGGCAGGCTGCTGCCTGTCTTCAGAAATAAGATCTTCCTGGAATACAGCCACGTGCGTTTGCTGACACACTGTCTGCGGCGGCCTTCTCACTCCGATGGCAGTCTAGCGGTTGTGACAACGACAGATGGCCAATAACATCTACGATATTGACTATGTGGCCTTTTACCGAAAAGCTTGGTCAGGCCCTGCTCGGCGACGACACCGGGCAGCGGGGAGGGCGGCTACGAGTGCATGCCGACCGGCACATGTACCCTCCACCAGGGGCTAAGAAGGTGCATGAGTAACCTAGTCTCTGTCTCACAACATCTTAACACAGTAGGCAGAACAAAGACTGTATCCCCCAGCTAATACTTAAACTCGGTGAGTGAGCTGTGATAGAAAAATCAATAGCGTCACGCAGAGGGGACCATTATGCGGAGAAGGACCCGCAGGAAAGCAAGAACTTGTCATGTGAGGCATTCACTCAAAGTGTGCCTTTCCTCAGAAGCATCCCATCGTCATGGACAGGTAAGGAAAAAAAAATAGCTGCTAACAAACAAAACCAAACCACCATCAAACGGAAACAAGGGAAAACATTATAACCAGAAAAAAAAATTCACAGTCCTGAAGCTTTTAAAATGTAGTAATCAGCATTTCACAAAAACTCTCAAGTTCTAAGAAGTCTGCTCCTGGAGCTCACCTGGATTTGGAGGACGCTGCTGCCGAACTACATGCTCCTTTATTCAAATTGAATGTAACTGGAAGGAAAAAATGATATATTTTTTACATGTATATTTCATCATACATATAATGTGTGTGTGTTTGTGCATGCGTGCGTGTGTATGTTGTTTCAGGAAAATTATAAAACTTATCAGATAAGACCAAAATGTATCCACATGGATGCTCATGGACATTTTGAATAAACGAGAGCTGGAATGCTACCTAGCTACCCAGAGATGATGACTTCCTGCAGATAATACTGAGCGGTGCTCACAGAGCTGGGAATTGAGCTACCGGCGACTGCCTTGGCCACTCCTTGCCTCCACAGCTCCCCCTCCCCATGCTGAAGGGACAGGACTCCAAGTCTGTTTGGGTGTATATTACAGCTCTTACACATGGTTTGGAGCTGGAGTCTGAATGTCTGTGTACCCCTAAAACTGGTATGTTGAAAACCTAATGTCCGAAGTGATGCGATTAGGAGGCGGGGAGATTCAGGAGGTATTAGTAAGGTTCTTGTGCTCTAAACCAATCAGAATAATCCCACTTCATTTCCCAGTGCCTGCTTCAGGTGGAGGCGGATATGGACTGGCCAGTGATATTCAGAAGGAAGTCTGCTGGCCGGAGGAGTGTTTTCTAGATAAAGTTTCCTTGCTCACAGGGGACTCTGGAAAAGATGCCCTCTGTCGTCCTCTGGACAATGTGGGTGTGCATACAATGGCCAAAGTGCCCGCAGCCACCTTGTGTCCAGCGGCTGATAGACAGCCTAGCATCCAGAACTGCTCTACTTCTGGGACTTTTACTCTGGCAACGTATTTCCTTATTATTTAGACTAGTTCTAGTTGGTTTTGTTACTTGTAGTTGAAGGCACCCTACCTGGTTCATTGTTACCTTTTCATAAACCGGTAAAAACAACGTATTCCAGACAGATTATACGTCTTGCCCCCAAACATGGCGCTAGTTTTTGGCAGAGCCGATATAAAATCATCCATATTAAAAGAGTAAGAAAAAAGTAAAACCACCTTTTTCTTCGTCATTTTCTCTGCTTAATTCCGTAAAAATAGGGGCCTCCTAAAAGGCAAAAAAAAAAAAAAAAAAAAAGGAAGGAAAAAGAAAAAAAGAGGATGATGGTTTGGTTCACAGTGCATTTACTATCAATATTCAAGAGTCCCAAATTATGACTTGGTACCCATGTTGCAAGGCAACTCCAACATGCAGCTCTGAAATGGTTAAGATCCAGGCCCCTGGGTTGCTCAGCTGGTCAAGTATCTGCCTATGGTTCCTACCATGATCCTAGAATCCTGGGATCAAGTCCTACACTGAGGTCCCTGCTCAGTGGGGAATCTGCTTCTCCCTCCCTCCTGGTTGTTTCTCTCTCTCTCTCTCAAATAAATAAATGAGATCTTTTTAAAAAAATAAAATAAAATGATTAAGATCCTAGTTAAGAAATTATATGTGCTGCAAATATTCTTCAACTGAGAATTATTCCAAAGGGGAAAAAAGTGGCTTCTTCGTACCACATTGCAGAAGATTACCTACATTTTTATTTCTACTACAATTTTTTTTTAAGATTTTATTTATTTATTTATTTGACACAGAGAGATCACAGTAGACAGAGAGGCAGGCAGAGAGAGAGAGAAGGGGAAGCAGGCTCCCTGCTGAGCAGAGAGCCTGATGCGGGACTCGATCCCAGGACCCTGAGATCATGACCTGAGCCGAAGGCAGAGGCTCAACCCACTGAGCCACCCAGGCGCCCTTTCTACTACAATTTAAACAGGAAACAACATAAAACAATAAACCTTAAGAATTTTAGCTAGAGGATGGGGCGCCTGCGTGGCTCAGTGGGTTAAGCCTCTGCCTTTGACTCAGGTCATGATCTCAGGGTCCTGGGATCGAGCCCCGCATCGGGCTCCCTGCTCAGCGGGGGAGTCAGTTTCTCCCTCTCCCTTCCACTGCTCATGCTCTCTCTTGCTTGCTTTCTCTCTCTCTTCAATAAATAAAATCTTAAAAAAAATAGAAAAGAATTTTAGCTAGAGGATTGCTTTAAAAAGCAAAGCGCTTCTATACAGTGGGAGAGTTTAGTGTCAAGATCAAGAGCCCAAGACTAACTCTCGCAGAACCGCAGGCCAAACCCGCCTCGGCACGTTATTAGCTTCGGCACCTGTCAATCTCACCATCTCCCTGTACCTCAACTATTCTGTCTAGAAAATTGGAATACTGTGCACATCTAGAGGTGTCATAAGGATAAAATGGGATAAAATAAAGGAAGCACTGAGCATAACGCCTGCAACAGGGTTTGATAAATGTTAATTGTTGTGTCTACTAATAAAAATGTCGTCCTGGGACGCAGCTGAGATAGTCTTTTCTCCGTTAGGACCTCATAAAGGAAGGCGAAAGACAAGATGTTACATTTTAAAAACTGCTAATATTTAAGAGTGCAATGAGGAAACACTGAGCAGTAGGATTTCCTCTGCCTTTAAGGGGAGGATGCTATTTATACTTAAAGAGTGCAAATTAACTTGAAGATTTTAGTGGAATTAAACACTGAAAACAAGCCACACACTTCTCAACAGGAGAATGGATAAGTTATGTGATATTCATAAAATGAACAGCACACATCACTTTAAAAAAAGAGTTAAACACCGACAGGAAAGAACACAGGTATAGGAAACATAAAGAACGTTCTGTTTGAGTTAAAGAAGTCAGACGGGGAGTATACGGTATAATCTCATTTCAACGAAGTTCAAGAATACACTAACATAATCAACAGTGCTACGTTAGAACCCTGGTTCCTTCTTGGGGGAAGGGGACTGTTCACTGGGAATGACTGCGACTCTGAAAACGGTTTGTAAATCTTGATCTGGGAGGGGTCACTACACAGACTCTCCATCCAACTACTTCCATCCATCTAAAGACACATCCACGTGTAAAATTTCACTGAGCTTTAGTCACCTTAAAAGTAACGCCCATCATTCACTTTATCACATGTGTTTTATACCACAATAAGCTTTTTAAAAATAATAAATGGCTAGTGGTTCACATATATACTAGGTTGTTTTCCTGCACACACATAACTTTTGATAGGTAAGCACCATGAGGCAGAGAGTTTTTACCTTTTGTTTACTGCTCTATCTCCAGTGCCTAGAAGAAGGCCTAGAAGAAGGGAGTACCCAATAAATATTTGTTAAAATAAATGCCTTACTCTAGTTATGCCAACATCTGGACCACCTGAAACATGTCTTCCTCCCCCATTTATCTGCGTTTTGCTCATTGCTCCTTCAAGCCCAGCGTTAGCTACCTTCAGATACTCTGCACCCTCCCCAGGCTGGGGCGAGTGCTGGATCTCCAGACTCCCACAGTTTGTTTAACTGAGCATTGCATTAATTCCAGCTAAGTGATGTGATCTGCTCTGTCTCCCCCATTAGCTATCGCCTCTGCCTTAGGGATAAGGAAACCGAGCTTTAGAAGATTGTGTAATTCTATAAGACCATAAGGCAGTAACATAGGAATTGAACCCAGATTTGTCTCAACTCCAAAACCTAGGCTTTTATACTCGGCCATGTTCTTTCTTCTCTTAATTAAGGAACGAGACCTATAAAATTAAATTCAGTGCTTAAAAATTTTGTTTGAGACCTTTTCCTGTTGCTTCCTGGAATGATACTGGTGCTCACCTGTTCTTTTCCTTCCAGACCTCTTCTCACTTGTTCTTCAATAAATTTGGCTGTTTTTTCCTCATCGTCAAGGTCCTGCTTCTTCTTTTTCTCTAGTTCCAGTTGCCGGCGGATAGTTTCTGGGTCCCTGTCTATGTACTGAATATACCAGCCCTTTGGGGTCTCATCCACCTTGCACAAACCTTTAAAAAAATAAAAGATTAAAAAATAATAATAATAAAAAAATTTTTTAATTTAAAAATAAAAGATTTGTATACAATCAAAACTAAAAGTATATACAAATGTGTTTGATCTCTGCATCATGTGCTTATTCCTTCAAACACATTCAAATACACAAATTCATGCAGCCCACAAATTTTCCATATTCACAGCTGATGAAACTTAGATATTTTAAGTGGAATATTTTACCTCCTTAAACAGAAAAAAATTATTCTGATTTTTCACTAGCTAGGTTAAGTCAACTATGTAAGCAGGGGAAACACATGAAAGAAGTATTATCTTGCTTAGTAATTATTTAACTGTGTCTAAGTAGTTAACATCCAAGGAGAACATGATATTCTGCTAACTTAACTAAGTAGAAATTTTCCCCATCAGATGGAATAAAGGAACACACTGAATAAGGAATACATTGACACAAAATTTCTTTTTCCTCTCTTCCTAAGCTTTAGCCTAGGAAGATCAGAAATGGAATAAGCTACAACAAATTGTTAAAGAACTCAGTGGGGTGCCTCCATAGCTTGGTCAGAGGTCTGACTCTTGATTTCAGCTCAGGTCGTGATCTCAGGGTCATGAGATCAAGCCCCACGTCAGGCTCCCCACTCAGCATGGAGTCGGATTTAGACTGTCTCCCTCTGCCTCCCTCTGCCCCTCCCATTTGTGTTCTCTCTCTCTGTCTCTCTCTCAAATAAATAAATACATGTTCTTAAATATTTAAATATGTGTTACCTCCTTAAGCAGGGGTAACAAAGGTTTCCAAAAGTAAAATGAATGAGGGGGTAAAAAAAGGGAAGGACTGATAGTAATTCTTACCCCAGATGAGAGGATGCTTTGGTGATACATCTTTGCACGATCAAAAGAACCATTCCAGACACTCCATATTCAAGTGTAACCCACAAAATCAATCCTGGAAGATTATGCTCCTCTCGGCCAGTTTTTAACTGCCCTATTTGTCCAAGTTTCCATAAATTTACATGGAAATTATGACAATTGTCTCTCCTTGCACTGGAGCCACGTAACAACTATTCACATCCTGTCTTACTCTTACCTTCTCTGCCCAGCCACTTTGTAAAATCGGTGAGAGTCTCCCACTGAGTGGCGTTCATATGGATGTGCTCCCGGTGGCTGATGTACTCATTATAAACGATGTTGTTGTGAACTCTCTTAGTGCCTACAAACAAAATACAACACCGTCAACACCATCAACCCGGGGCAGGTTACAACATGATGATATGCACAACACCAGGATGCTTACCAAAGCGTCTCCTGAGAAGTTCCAGAAAGTCATTTCGGAATTCCCTAATAAGGAAAGGAAAGAGAGCATTATGGCACTTTTGCAAATATAAAGCATCATTTCTCTGAAATGTAAGCCACCATACAGTTTCAATGTCCAATGATACATGAATCATCCATGTGAATGTCTGCTAAGAACCTTTACAAGCTGAAAAAGGAAGGAATCCCAAAAGACTATAGCTTTCAAGAATGACAGGTCAGGGCGCCTGGGTGGCTCAGTGGGTTAAGCCGCTGCCTTCGGCTCAGGTCATGATCTCAGGATCCTGGGATCAAGTCCCACATCGGGCTCTCTGCTCGGCAGGGAGCCTGCTTCCCCCCCTCTCTCTCTGCCTGCCTCTCTGCCTACTTGTGATCTCTCTCTCTCTCTGTCAAATAAATAAATAAATAAAATCTTTAAAAAAAAAAAAAAAAAAAAAAAAAAAAGAATGACAGGTCAAACTCAGTCTGGAGGGAAACTGTCAGCGTTGGCAGAGCAGCCGTAACCAAAGTGACTACACATCTTTGCAGAGGTTCCTTCATCAAGTCTCTTCTTAGTGCTACTGAATGTGGCATAACAACACCGTTTTTTTGATGGTAAAAAAAACTTCCCTTATTCCACAGGAAATTGGCACTCACTGTGTCCCTCTGCACTGAGCCGCGTTAAGTGCTAGGTAAACATACGAGAGTGAAACGCAAATCTTGACCGGGGTTACAATCTAGCAGAAGCAATCATAATAGAAATCGAACTGCAAAAGAGATGTAACAAAGTATCAGGGGAGTCCAGGGAGATCACTAATATGGGCAGCGAAGTATAAATAGGACTTTAGGGGCGCCTGGGTGGCTCAGTCGGTTTAAGCTTCTGCTCTCAGGTCAGGTCATGATCCCAGGATCGTGGGATCGAGCACCGCATCGGGCTCCCTGCTCAGCGGGGAGCCTGCTTCTCCCTCTCCCACTCCCCCTGCTTGTGTTCCCTCTCTCTGTCAAGTAAATAAATAAAATCTTTAAAAAAATAAAAATAAAAAACAAGTAGGACTTCAGAGGTAAAGAGAAAGAGAAGACCTTTCCCAGCTGGCAGAGACACAAAAGCGTCACATCTGCGAAATGAAAATCTAATTGGGCTAACGTTGAGAGTAGATATAAATGGGGGATGCAGTGGGATAGAATAGAATAATGGGGCGTGGGTGCAAAACACAGCTGGAAAATACCAGTAGGGCATCTTGAATGTCATGCTCAAGAGGGAGTGTTTTATGCGTGCCATGGGACAGCACCAAATAATTTATTGAGGAATTAGTCTGTGAAAATCTGTGATTTAGAAAGATAATCTTGTAGAAAGTACAGAATAAGAATTCTCAAAGTGTGGTCCCCAGAGGAGCGGCACTGACATCACCTGGGAACTAGAGAGAAATGCTAAGTCTCCAGCCCCACCAGAACCTGCCACTATGGTCCCGAGCCCTCTAGGTGACTCGGACGCGTGTAGAGGTTTGTGACCCACGGGCACAGAGCATAATTGGGAGGAGTGGAAGCTGCAGCTGGGAGCCCGGTGAGGAAATCAGGAAATCATGGAATTAATTTGGGCAAGAGAGGATAAGAACTATTATTACTAGAGTCTTGAAAATGGAGAGGATACAAGTTTAAAGGACACTGTAGAGGAGAATCGATGAGGACTTCCCAGCCTGGCTTTCCAGGCAGGAAGTCATCAGCCAGCCCAGGATAATAAGCAGATGTGGTAGGCAGAATACTGTCCTTAGCTTTAAAATGTTGGCTCTGAGAGAGCCTTCAGAAACACAGAACTATGCAGGAAAAAAAATCTACAACTCAAGACAGATGTTAGGAACAAACAGTAAGACCGAGGAGTCATCCAACATGAAGTTTTAACAGCTGGAAGAATGACAGGACTTCTGGAACCTGTGTACTAAGGGGAAAAGGAAGCCAAGTGAGCACCCTGAAGAACGTTCTAGCATTTGAGAAGCTGGGGGACAGGCAGAAGGGTTCAGGAAGACAGGAAGACAGGAAGCAGAGGGAGGAGAAGTAGGAAAGAATGGGAAACAGAGAGGTATTTGTGGACAGTTAAGAAAATATACAGAGGAAGATGGAGAGAGTCACAAGTGACCCTTCCCGAGGCTGCTGGGGGTGGAGGGCAGCTACCGTGGACGCAGTGGGCGGGGGTGGGCAGGAAGGCTCCAGTGCAGATGGCTCTTGCCAGAATGGCATTTCCCCAAATGTGGCCTATGTAGCCCAGTGGTATTCCAGACAATTTTTCCCCCATTTTTTAAAAAAGATTTTATTTGGCAGAGAGCAAGAGAGAAAGAACAAGCAGGGAGAGCAGCAGGCAGAAGGAGAGGGAGAAATAGGCTTCCCACTAAGCAGAGAGCCCAATGTGGGGCTCGATCCCAGGACCCCAGGATCATGACCTGAGCCGAAGGCAGATGCTTAAACCGGCTGAGCCACCCAGGCGCCCCTCCAGATGGTTTTGGGTGGTTCAGATAAATCCTCTTTGCCTTTTTCACTGTGCTACTTGCCTTGATGGCACAAAAGCCATGCAGGGCGAACCTGCTGGCATCTTAGCCAAGTGCAGGCAGTGGGTGGTGAGGCTACAGTATACTAGCAGCCCAGGTCTCCTTCGTGGGCAAGCAGGCGCTCGCGGTGAAAGTCAATGTCAGTCTCACCAAGAATGTCCTTGACAAAGCAGTATCATTAGTAGTATTACAACTCAACCTTTGGGGCTATGTCTTTCCACCATCCTGTGTGATGAAATGGGACTATGAGTTAACCGCTGCTGCTGCTGGACAGTGGTAGTCGTGAGCAAATCACTTGGGCCATTGTTTGGGCCACGTGCGGAACTACCTTTTCCACGGAGCACCATTTGGTGGGAAACAATGGCCGACAGATCAACCGTGACTATTCCAAACGGGATCTTTAGTAGACATTTTCTCAAACATAAACAAAGGAAGTCTTGTCATGTCAAGGAAAACAACTGACGGTATTTGTGGCCAATGATAACATTTGAGCTTTCAAGCAAAAATTTGAATCTGGCAAGTTAGCATCAGCCACTGTGAGTCTGATGTACTTTCCAAAACCTCAAGACATTTCTGATGACACTGATTAATCATATTAATAAAAACGATTTTATGCTATTATGTAATGAAATGTGTCACCATTCCGAATACACAGTAAGCCAATATTTTACAAATGACCAATGCATGATGATATAAAATCACACACAGGTATGAGAAGCACAAAGTGAAAGATCAGGGGTTCATGATGTAATAGGGTACAAAAAGTTTGCTGATGTGGTTTCAGATTCTACACTTGCAACTAATCTTTAAGAAACTACCATGCCAGGGAGGCCTGCGTGGTTCAGGTGGTTGAGCCACTGACTCTGGATTTCAGTTCAGGTCATGGTCTCAGGGTCCTGAGATCGAGCCCTGCGTCTGGCTCCACACTCAGTGGAGAGTTTGCTTGTGGATTCTCTCTCCCCTTGGCCCATCCCCCCACTCAAGCACAGGTGCACACACTCCCTAAAATAATAATAAATAAACCTAAAAAAAAAAAAAGTTTAAGAAACTACCATGCCATTGTTTTGATGTAGTATCAAAGAAGAATATGCAAAATTATCTGAAAAAGGCTATTAAAATACTACCCCATTCCAGCTCTACATGTATGAACAGGGTGGGCTTTCTTTGTGTTTCCCAAAACATTTTGAAAGAAACTGAATGCAGAAGCAGCTGTGGAATCCAACCATCTTCTATTAAGTCAGACATTGCAGACTGGCAAAAATGTAAACAATGCCACTCTTACCTTTTTTGTTTTAGAAAAGACATGCTCTTTAAATTAAAAAATTCATTTATCTTAACATGCAATAGGTTTCTTATTGTTATTTTTTTCAAAGATTTTATTTATTTATTTGACAGACAGAGATCACAAGTAGGCAGAGAAGCAGGCAGAGAGAGGAGAAAGCAGGCTCCCTGCTGAGCAGAGAGCCCGCTGTAGGGCTCGATCCCAGGACCCTGGGATCATGACCTGAGCCGAAGGCAGAGGCTTTAACCCGCTGAGCCACCTAGGCGCCCCTCTTATTGTTATTTTAAATACAGTAATAAATACATTAATTTTTCATTTTTAATCTCTAACTTACAAATAGCAATGTATCACTATCAAGTATCAATATCAAATATAAACAAAAGCTCTTTGGGGTTCTTCAATAATTTTTTTTTTAAGATTTTTATTTATTTGACAGACGGAGATCACAAGCAGGCAGAGAAGCAGGCAGAGAGAGGAGGAAGCAGGCTCCCCACTGAGCAGAGAGCCGGATGCAGGACTCGATCCCAGGACCCTGGGATCATGACCTGAGCCAAAGGCAGAGGCTTTATTTAACCCACTGAGCCACCCAGGCGCCCTCTTCAATAATTTTTAAGGGTGGAAAAGGGTCCTAAGACCAAAAGGTCTAGAACTTTGGAAAGAAAGAGATAGAAGTAAAACTGAACATTAGTAGTAATAATAATTAACAGCTATTAATCGAGTACTGGGTACTCTTCTAAATACTTTAGAAGTATTAACTCATTAATCTTTAAATAAACTCCATAAAATAGAGGGAACACTTGGAAGATGATGCTGTTTTTAGTCCCATTTTACAGATGAGCAGACAAAAGCACAGACAAATGTAAGTGGTTCAGCCAGTCACACAGCTCCTGGGTAGAGAAGCCTGGACTTGCAGGGTTTAAGGCAGACGGTCTGACTCCGGAGCTGTGCTCTGAGCCACAACCGAGTTAGAACGAAAGATAGTTTTTTAGGTTTGAAGTGCAAGACTAAATTGTGAGAGGCACTTTTGCAACAATTCCATACTATGATAAACTGTCAAAGGAAAAGAAAACCTGAGTACAGGGTAACACAGCTATCGTGCTAACATGTAAGGAATGAACACAGCTCCCAATACAGAAAATACTGAGCATCTACTTAATGTCCGCCTGAATAAAGTTCATGAGAAAAGGATGTCTTTAAATTACTTACTCTGAAAAATAATCCATAAATTGCTGAGGATTTTCGGAAGCGAGCAAGAGTTGTCTCTGATGAGATTCAGACATACAGTGACATTTGAAGCCATTCTACAAAAATGTAAAGGTAGCAGTTACATTCCGATTTAGGTCATCCTAAGGGGCCCTAAACAGAAGTATTTAATCAACCCTAAAAAGCTGCTCTTTGATGATAAATTATAAAGAAAGAAAAAAAAAAAAAGGAAAAAAATCACTAGCTCTAAGCTCACTATTATTTTTATTTAAAAGTTTTTTTTACCAGGTTGAGTTACGCAACACTCCTAATCAAAGCATAATCCCGTATTACAGAGACAGAAAAACAGTGCTTTGGAAAACTGACATTAGTAAGAAATCTTGACAGAAGAGTGACTTTGTTTTTTTGTGACTTTGTTTTTTAAATCACTTTAACAAATTCTGTTAAGCACCTACTTAATGTAGTGTTGTGCAAGTTCTTGGAGGGATGGAATGAAGGAAAATGGGCCAGTAGTGAATTTCCATTAAGGGGACTATTTTCACTCTACTTCAGTTCATTATCCAAAATACACTGCGGCATGTAACAGAAACCTCACGTTAAATACACTAAACCTGCATCTTCTTCAGACAACTATGAAAGAGTTACAAGCTTTGGCTTTGTATCTATCCGACTTAACATTTACACCTTCTTCTTCATAGAAAGAGAAATGAAAAATGCGTCTCTCCTCCTGTATTCCCATTTCAGTGAACAGCACAGTCGCACACCCACAGCGAACCTTAAGTTCATCCTCTAGGTCCGTCTTCCACGTATCACTAAGCCCACTTAGCCTCCTCCTGAAGAACTCTTCTCCTGTCCGTCGGCTCAATCCCACATAATTAGCCTGATGCACCACTCATCTTGTTTAGCTTCCTAAGCTTTGGTTGCCTATAGACTATCCATACTGTTCCTGCCTCATCTGTGTAGTACCCGTGAATTACTCTTACTTAAATGTATCTTAAAAGGAAACTTAGTATCAGTCTCATAAATGAAAAAACCAGTACTACTTTCCATAAATTGAAAATAAATCAATAAAATGGAAACAAAATGATGTTACTAAATTCTAGAAACCCATGAGAGTGGATGGGCAGGAGGGGATATTCTGGATCTGACCACCTTCTCCCTCAGTCTTCCAACATTGAGAGATAGGGAGACCCAGGAAGACTTTGGAGGAATCAGTTTCTCCTCCTGCAGGTCATTCTCTCAGGGAAGGAAGGCAATGAACAGATTTGAGGGCAAATAGGACAGAACCACCACTAAGTGTCTTACTCTAAAATTGGTAACCAAAGTGAAGAATTAAGCCTTTACCTTCCTTTTCCCATAGGAACTATATTTTACGGTAACATTTAAGGGTCAAATAGCCCTAGTTAATGAGAAAAAGGATTATTTTTATAAAAGAATGGTAGCCAATAACAAATTTAGAAAAATATAAAAAAACAACCACTTTGCAACTCTTAAGGCAACAATGGACTACGGCAAGGATGCTAAAATACCTAAGTAAAAGGTTGATGGGAGACTAGATATATTCCTTACTGGTAACTCGCTCTTGCAAAAGGGAAAATATTAATTTCTAATGTTACTTTACAGGCCAGCATATTTACTCAAATATCTTAGCATATCAGGTATTATGGGCTTCTTTAAGTGATGTAATAGGAAATACATGGGATTGCCTATGTAATAGTCTTCCCCAGAATATTTAACCCAAACCTAATCAAGCCTTCATATCTAAGTTCCAGTTTACAGAAACTATAAGTTAAACAAGGAAGGTGAAAGACAACCACAAGAAAACTTAGTTGTTTCATACCCTAAAGTGGCAATGCTCCAAGGCAGTTACTGGTCTAATCTCTTCAAGTCAATGTCAGAAAAACAACAGCAAATTGAAAAGCACAGACATGGAAGCAACTCAAGCATCCATTGAAAGATGGAACAGGGACGCCTGGGTGGCTCAGTTGGTTGGACGACTGCCTTCGGCTCAGGTCATGATCCGGGAGACCCGGGATCGAGTCCCGCATCAGGCTCCCAGCTCCATGGGGAGTCTGCTTCTCCCTCTGACCTTCTCCTCGCTCGTGCTCTCTCACTGCCTCTCTCTCAAATAAATAAATAAAATCTTTAAAAAAAAAAAAAAAGAAAGATGAACAGATAAAGAAGCTGGATGAAGACATACACAATGGAATATGAGACATAAAAAGGAACGAGATCTTGCCATTTGTGACAATATGGATGGACCTAGAGGGTATTATGCTACATGAAATAAGTCAGAGAAAGGCAAATTTCACCTATATGTGGAATCTAAAAACAAATGAATAAACAAAAACAAAAGGACAATCAGACCTATAAATACAGAGAACGCACTGATGGTCGCCAGAGGGCGGAGGGGGTAGGAGGATGGGCAAAACAGGTGAAGGGAAGTGCGAGATACAGGCCTCCAAAGACGGAATGAATATGTCATGGGAATAAAAAGTACAGCATAGGGAATATAGTCAATGGTATAATAATGTTGCATGGTACAGATGATAGCTATATTTGTGAACACAGCATAAGGTACAAACTTGTTGTATACACATAAGGTATAGATCATGTTGGACACCTGAAACTAATGTGACTAATGAGTGTGTAATATGTGTCAACGAAACTCATATAAAAAAATTAACTAAAAAAAAAAAGAAAAATAACTGGGTTTCAGGGGATCGGTAGAAAGAATAAGAGACATATGTTCTGTACTCAGTTTAGAATTGAGAGAGAATTATAAGTCCTAATAACCCAACAGAGATTTTTAAGGAAATGAAGCTACTCTGTATGATACTATAATAATGGATATATGTCATTATGTGTTTGTCCAAACCCATAGAATGTCCAACATGAAGAGTGAACCCTACTATAGACTTTGGTCATGATGAAGTGTCAATGTAGCTTTATTGATTATAACAAAAGTACTACCTTGTTGCAAGGTGCTGATCATGGGGAAGTTGTCCGTATGTGGGGCTCCGATGTGTATGGGAAATCTCTGTATCTTCTACTCATTATGATTGTGAACCTAAAATTGCTCTAAAAAAATAAAACACCTATTTTTTAAAGTCCTAATAACAAATCCAGTTCATAGCTTTTGATTTGATCTTGGTTTGAAAAAAAACTTTTAAAAAGCATTGTGGTATGCAAATCAATCAATGTGATAGACAAATCAATAAAAGAAGAGAGAAGAACCACATGGTCCTCTCAATTGATGCAGAAAAAGCATTTGACAAAATCCAGCATCCATTCCCGATTAAAACGCTTCAAAGTATAGGGATAGAGGGAACATTCCTGAACTTCATAAAATCTATCTATGAAAAACGCACAGCAAACATCATCCTCAATGGGAAAAAGCTCACAGCCTTCCCCTTGAGATCAGAAACACGACAAGGATGTCCACTCTCACCACTCTTGTTCAACATAGTATTAGAAGTCCTAGCAACAGCAATCAGAAAACAAAGAGAAATAAAAGGTATCCAAATTGGCAAGGAAGAAGTCAAACTCTCTCTCTTCGCAGATGACATGATACTTTATATGGAAAACCCAAAAGACTCCACCCCCAAACTACTAGAACTCATACAGCAATTCAGTAACGTGGC
>PISX010014586.1:0-52540 GCA_004024625.1 Mellivora capensis
TCCCTTTAAGAATGATGTAGTGTCCTTCTGTATCTCTGACTACAGTCTTTAGTTTAAAATCTAATTTATTTGATATGAGAATCGCTACCCTGGCCTTCTTTTGAGGCCCATTGGAATGAAAGATGCTTCTCCATCCCTTCACTTTCAATCTGGGTGTATCCTTAGGTTAGAAGTGGGTTTCTTGTAGACAACATATGGATGGGTCCTGTCGTTTTATCCAATCTGCAACTCTGTGTCATTTTTATGGTGCATTTAGGCCATCAATATTGAGAGTGATTATTGTTAGATATGTTTTTATTGACATCGTGTTACCTTTGAAGTCTTTCTTTCTGTAAATTGTTTCTAGATTTCTGTTCACTGATATTTTTAGGATTTTTCCTCTTTTATAGGACCCCCCCCTTAATATTCCCTACAGTATAGGCTTGGTGGTCGCATACTCTTTTAAGCCGTGCCAGTCTTGGAAACTCTTTATCTCTCCATCCATTTTGAATGTCAGTCTTGCTGTGTAAAGTATTCTTAGCTGCATGTTCTTCTCATTTAGTGCCCAGAATACATCTTGCCAGCCCTTTCTGGCTTGCCAGGTTGCTGTGGACAGGTCTGACGTTATTCTGATGGGCTTTCCTCTGTACGTAAGGAGCTTCTTTGTTCTAGCTGCCTTCAAGAGAGTTTCTCTACAATTATAATTCCTCATTCTTACTTTCAGGTGTCTCGAGGACTTTCGAGAATCTATAATCTTGGGGGGAGACTGTTCTGCCTCTAGTAGATGAACCCTGGTTCCATTCACGAGATTCGGAAAATTTTCAGGGAGAACTTGTTCCATGATATCTTCTAGACTTCTTTCTTTCTCCTCTCCTTCAGGGATTCCAATAATTCTGACGTTGGAACATTTCATAGCATCATTTATTTCCCTGATTCTGTTTTCGTGGTTTCTAAGCCATTTGTCCTGGCTTCCTCCTGATCCTTTCTCTCTATCTCTTTGTCCTCCAGATCGCTAATTCTATCTTCTGTCTCAGTTACCCTAGCTTTTAGGGAATTTAGATTAGATTGGAACTCATTGAGAGCATTGTGAACATCATCCCTGGTGGCTTTCAGTTCTGCCCTAACATTGGGAACATCATCCCTGGTGGCATTCAGTTCTGCCCTAATCAATTCCATTTTTTCATCCATGACTTTCTCCAACCTAGCTATTGCCTGGATTATTGTTAGCCTGAATTCCCTTTCCAACATATTGTCTATGTCGGTAGCCATTAGCTCTGTTGCAGAAGGCCCAGCCTCTGAATTTTTCTTCTGTTGGGCATTCTTCCTCCTAGTCATTTTGGTGAGAGATGGCTGAACGGATGTAGCTGGATGTATCGACCGTTGTGCAGTCAAGGTGCACCGTGGAATGCTTCTGATCAATCAAGAGTCCCCACCCAAATGAAAGAAAAAAAGAAAGGGAGAAAAAAGTGAAGAGAGAGAGAGAGAGAGAGAGAGAGAGACAGGAAAAAAAAAGGAAGATAAAAGAGAAGGCTCAGCCCAAATGGACCCAAGGTAAGATTTACAAAGTATACAAACAAAAAGAGACAAACAAAAAGACTGATAAAAGTATATGACAAGAGAAGAAAAAATATATATTTATAGAAGTAAAACAAACAATAAAAAAAAGAACCTCATCAAAAAGAACCCCAAGTATAAGATTAATATACTACCAGGACAAACACAAATACACAGAAACACTGGCGGAAGAACAAGATGGGGGAGTGGTTATAAATTCTCCATGTGGGTGAGGAAGGTTATTTTGATTCTTCCTGGATGTATCTTGATATCTTTGTTAAAGGACTCAACTTTCCTAAGATAACGGGGGATTAAAAATTGGTTTACTTATAGGGGTAGCATTGATTGGGGAAAGGGGGTTACCTTGAAGTTTAACTCTATATGAATATTAAAAAATAAAAATAAAAGAGTGAACTAAACTAAAATTTTTTAAAAATTTAAAAAAATTAAAAATAGAAAAGCAAAAGAAAAACATGGGTATATGTATCAAAAAGTTCAGGTTAAAAAGTTATTATGGAATTTGATGTACTGGACATCGCACTGTGATGGTAAATAGGCTAAAAAAATCTATATAAAAAATTTAAAAAATTAAAAAGTGAACCAGAATAGTGGGAACAAATTAAAAATAAAAGTTGTATCTATGAAGTAATGGTGGTTGTTCTGTTGTTGTTGTTGTTGTTGTTTTCTGGTTGTCTTTCTGGGGGAGGGGCCTGCTGTGTTGGTTTTCAGGCAGTGTTTCCTGAGTTAAGTCCTCCCACCCCTCTCAAGGGGGTGGGCTCTGAGGTAACCAGTTTTTCAGGCTTTTGTTCTCTGGAGGTTTTTATGTTTGTTCATTTGTTTTCTCTCCCCTTGGCAGCTTTGATGATTTTTGGAGGTTTAGAGGAAAGTAAACTGCACCCAGACCTCCCTCTCAGAGAGAAGCCTCAGTCTGTTCCCCTCTGGGTGCTGCAGAGCACATAAGTTCCCTCTTGGCCACTGGCAGAGCAAGTTCCCAGTCGCCGTCCCTGGGGACACAGGAACTCCTGCTTGTACCCAAAACCACGACAGTGGCGGCTGTCTGGGCAGTTCCAGACCGCCAGAGACATTCCAAGCAGTGATTGCACACTGAGACTTTCCTGCTGGGCGGGCAGGGAGTACTCAGCCTTTTTGGGGACCGAGAGCTCCCAGCTGGCACCTGCGTGCACCTCTCTCAGGGGAGGGTGTGGATTGCATCTCAGGCTCTGATAGCGCTCTCTATAATTTTTTGAGCGACATCTATATTGTTTTCCATAGTGGCTGCATAAATTTACATTCCTACCAATGGTGCACAAGGACATCTGTACCAAAATATTTTAGCTCATGTCTTTTTGCTAATAGCCATTTTAATAGGTATGCAATGGTATTTCCTTCTAGTTTGATTCAAATTTACCTGGTGACTAGTGATGTTGAACACCTTTCACATACCAGTTGGCCATGTCTTCTTTGGAGTTTTGTGGTTTCAGGTCTCAAATTCAGATCACCCATCCATTTTGAGTTGAGTTTTGTGTATGATGTAAGATAGTGGTCCAGTTGCATTCATTTGCCTGTGGCTATCAGCTTTCCCACCAATATTTATTTAAGAAACTGTTTTTCACCCACTATATATTCTTGGCTCCTTTGATGTAAATGAAATAACCGTATAAATCTGGATTGATTTTTGGGCTCTCTATTCCATTCCATTGATCTCTGTGTGTGTTTTTATGCCAATGCCATATGTCTTTGATTACTATAGTTTTGTAATATAGTTTGAAATAAGGGAGCATGATGCCTCCAGATTTGTTCTTCTTTCTCTAGCTTGCTTTGGCTATATGGGGTCTTTTGTGGTTCTACATAATTTTTAGGATTGTTTGTTCTACTTCTATGAAAAATGTCATTGAAATTTTGATATACAATGCATAGAATTGTGACTTTTAAAATCCTCACAGATGGCTTTTGTAGATTAGTATGTATTATTAAATGTTTTTGTCACCTGCTGCCTCAAGAGACTGAGTTTATCCAAAGTGGATAACTTTTTATCCAAAGCATACAAAAATGTACAAAGAACTACCGGCCCTTGAGCTCTGATGAGCTGCTTTCCTCCTATACTTTATGTTTTCTGTGTGCCAACCTGTCCTATATCCCTAAAGGGTAAACTGACCTGTCTTGTTATTTCATGTGGTAAACTGACCTGGGCCAGGCCAGGAGCATGGAGTGAAATTTGAAAAGATTGTGTGGCAGGAAGTCTCCCTTTGGTTTCTAAGCTGAAACACAGTTTCCCCTGCACATCATCAGTGAAGGGGTACATTAGAGGTTACAGGGTAGTTACCTTGCTATTAATAAAGTAGTACATTTTTAAAGTTGGCTATGTATTTATTATCATAACCATCATTACCATTACCCTCCATGGCATTCACCTGTCAGGAACTCTTAGCAGGGAGGTCACTGGTAAGAGTTGCCCATCCAAGAAACAGACCCTTAACTCTAGAGAACAAACTGGTGGTTATCAGAGGGGAGGTGGGTGAGGGATGGATGAAGATGGGATTAAAGAGGTCACCTGCTGTAATGAGCACTGGGTGATGTATGGAAGTGTTTAATCAGTATATCATACACCTGAAACTGCTATTACACTTTATGTTAGCCAGCTGGAATTTAAATAAAAACTTAAAAAAAAAAGACTTGCCCATCAGAGTTACACTGAAAACTTCAAGAAGTGAGAGTACTGTAAAAAACACAAAATATGCCACTGATTTACAATGTATATGATTATTGTTAATTAAACTTTAATATGAATCATCAAGATTTTTCCCATAACATAGTTTTAATAAATGGTTTATGTTATTATTTAAATACTGTAAATGGAGGACATATTTTAGAGCATATTTAGATATTATAATATTTTTATGACTTAAATATGTTAAATGTCACATATAGTAATTAATGAAAAATCATGATGGCTTTTCATAAAATGATGTCTGGTAATTACTCAATTATGAAAACAATATTTGCATTAGATGTGCCTTCTAATCCCAGCTTCACTACTGCATTTGTAATCTTCATCTCATTTTACTTCTCTATCTAACTTTGCTTTTTTTAAGTGAAAATAATAATTTGTAGTGTCAAATTCCCCAGGGTAACATGGCATTATGCCATGGGCATATGGCAGTTGAGTAAACACTTCACAATGTAAAATATGTTTAGTTTTTCAAGACAAAATCATGAACAATGAATTTCCATTGTTGGTATTATCCTCAGAAGAATGGTTGATATTTAATCCATGGCATTTTTTTCATATAAAGATAAACCTGTTATTCTTTATTCTTGAAAAAGAAAACAATTGAACTGAAATACCAGTCCTCTGAAAATTTCAGAACACTTAATGTTTGTCAAATCACAGCATAAAACTAACCGAGCTGTTATCTATTTCACAGGATGTCTTTTAATTTGTATACACTTTTCATTCAAACTTTATTACTCAATTATTGGACAGATTCTCTTTTAGAATCAATGAGCATGGATTCTGTTATTAAATACCTATATATATATGGACATATCCAAGCCTCAGCAGACTGGAAGAATAAATAAATCAGACTTCCCTTAAGTATACAAATTGCTTTTTTTTTTGAGTTGTAAACTTTATAAATATAATAGCTGTCATAATTGGTATTTTCTTTTTTATCTTAAGACAAGTTCATGTAGGAACTTACCTCCCCACACTGTTACGGGTTGAATATCATCTCTCAAAAACATATGTTCAAGTGCTAATATCCAGTATGGGTGAGTGAGCTTTGCAGATACAATGGAGTTAATATGCAGTCATATTCAACTACGGTGGGCCCTATTCCAGTGACTGGGGTTCTTCTAAGAAGAGAAAAATGTGAAAAAAAAAGAAGAGGAAAATGTGGACACAGTCACTCAGAGAGAACACCATGTGGCAATGGAGACAGCAACTGGAGGGATGAAGCTGCAAGACAAGGAACATCAAGGATTGCTGGTGCCCACCAGAAGCTGGAAGAGGACAAGGAAGGATTCTATCTACAGGCTTTGGAGGGAACATAGCCTAGCTAATACTTCATTTCAGACTTCTAGCTTCCAGAACTGTGACAGGATAAATTTTTGTTGTACCTGGTTTGGAGCAATTTTTTATGGTAGCCCTAGGATACTAATACATTCCCACTTCAAGTACCCTTAAGTTAGTTCTTGTCCCCCACACTCCTGCTATGTTACTGGTGCCTTGCCATAGGTCATTGCTATCTGGTTACAATCATCCTTTCTAGAGGTCCACGGCTGTTCATACCGATGCCAGACATCAACATCCTTTGCTGTTACTATGCATGTTTGACAGCTATCTGAGGTGAGGATTCTGTCCCTAAATCCTCCCAGCAATCCAGTTCCTTCTCAGCTTCTTGTCTCTGGCAAGTAAATAACTCAAACAAGGCTACATAGAACTCCATGGGAATAAGCACCAAGTCACATCCATGCAGAGTCAATAACCATTTCTCAAAAGGAAACATGATCTTTGTCTCTACAATTTAGGGAAAAAACACAGTTTCAAATTTCTCTCTTTCTGAAGAGTGTGGGGCTTTGAATTTGTGAAATTATAAAATACTTTCAGATGTTTGGGTTTTTGTCCCCAAACAATGGAACAATCAGCCTTTAATTATTGTGACTCTGAAAATTCATTGCAGCTTTGAAATGGCAGTTTTTCATCTTGCAGTGAAAAAGTTTTAAGAAAACACTACCGTCACGACCTTATAGCAGAATTACATGTTCTGACCAGATAGAAATACTATACCAGTTTGTTGTGATCTAAAATAATTTTTAGATTACACACCTAGGTCAAAAGTGTGCCTTTAAAGCAACAAAAGCTATAGATATTTTTTTCACCACTGAGGATAAAGACTTGGATGATTTCAGTGGCCTATTTAGGAAAGAATCTTTTGTGTATGCTGGTGTAGTTACCCATGGTTCCTTTGTCACACCTAGATTAACTGATGGTGGACCCAGAGGTTCACAGATAATGTGTCCCTGCTGGAGCAGATCCTTTGGGATCGTCGTTCATTTGTACCAACTTCCCTTGTCAGTCAACATTAGTTGACTAGTTGATTAGTCAGTCAACTGTGTTTTTAATTGATAATAATTTAACAGAGATAATAATAGCCACTATAACCTGGTGAACAAATATCTTATGTGAGCTACCAATACTGGCACTTCATTTTTCATTTGTTTTTTCTATTATTGAAGTGTAATTGACATGCAATATTACACTAGTTTCAGGTGTACAACATATTGATTTAACTCAGTGTTCCATGCTCTGCCCTATTCTCCAGCTGGAGAAGAGTTTTGTATATCATTCTCACTCCTTCCAATCCTTACCTCTTTCTTTCTTTCATCCATCCACCTACCCATCGATCCATTCATCCATTTAACAACTCACTGATTAATTTCTATGTAATAGGGACTGTCTAGACGCAGGGGATGGTGCAGAGTACAGAAGAGATGAAAACTCATCATCCTTTTGTATAAGGTCACATTCCATCATGGTTCAGGAGAGACAGAAAATAATTAGATAGGTAAAATAACTAGGTAGTATGTCAAAAGTTTGGAGTTTTATGGAGAAACATAAAATATCCAAAGGTAATGGGGAATATTGGGCAGTGAAAATGAGTAACAGCAATTTTAAATAGGTGGGTCATCAGTGGCCTCAATGAAAAAGTGAGAAAATAACTGAAAGAGGCAGGGGAGCAGGCCATAAAATTATATAAATGGAAGTCTTTTAGGCAGGTAAAGGAGCAAATGCGAAAGTCCTGAGTTTGGTATGTGCTGAGAGGGTTGTTTTTTTTTTTTAAGATTTTACTTACTCACTTACTTAACTTACTTATTTGTTTGTTTGTTGTTTATGTGTTTATTTGCGTATTTATTTATTTATATATGTATGTATGTATTTATTTAGTTTAGAGAGAGAGTGAGAGAAAGAGCGAGAGAGAGAGAGCCAGGGAGGCCACCCAGGTGCCCTGAGAATGTTTTAAATACAGCTAGAATGACTAGGTTTGGTGAGCAGGAATGAGAGTAGCAGATTAGGTTAGAGGTAAAGGGAGAAAGCAAGAGCAGAATATGTGACTCTTCTAGGCTGTCATGTGGGTTCACACTTGACTTTTATTTAGAATGAGATAGGAGGCCATTAAACATTTTGAATAAGTATCTTTATCTGTCTTATTTGTAATTCATTTATTAAAATTTATCACTTATAGAGAACATTCCTCTGATTGATGTTTTGAGAATAGTTTGTACTGAAGCTAAAAGTTGAAGCAGGGAGACTCCACAATACCTTTAAAATATTTTGAATTGATGCACAGTAAGACAATTTTGTATTGAGATTCAGGATATATATGTACATATATGTGCACATATACAGATAGACATATGTAATGTGTTCATATATATAAAAATTAAATGGAAATGCATTTAAAAAATACTTATCTTCTCTATGCACTATGAAATTTGACATTTTCTATTCTGTTATTTTTTATAACTTTGTTTTACTGCTATTTACAAGGCACTCAGTTAATAATTTCATGATTCACAAGTAGGTCCTAACCCAAAAATCATACCAGAGGATGTGAAATAATTCAGGAGAATAATGGTGATGGCTTGAATCAGGGAAGCAGCTTTGGAGGTGGAGTAATGTGGTTGGATTCTGGATATATTTGAAAGGAGAGGTGCAAGAGAGAAAGTGAGGGTTAATGAATGATATTAAATCTTGTTGCTGGAGGACCTGGAGTATTGGTGTTGCTATTCACGATGATGAAGAAGGCACTTGGAATAATGAGTCTGGTGGAATTAGGTAGGAAATATGAAGAATCACACTCATTTTGGAATGTGTGTTTTGTATTCAGAAGGGACCATGAATAGGCCATTGGCTTTAACAGATAGGACTTGAAAAGTGAGATTCTTCAGTTAGTTTGCTCTTATGAACAGACCTCAAATGAATCATTTCTTCCTCAAAGAAGCTCTCCTTATGTTTCCCAAAGAAGCTAAGTGCTGCTTTTATAGGTCCTGAAACAACATGTATCATTCTGACAGAGTTGTAACTGTACATTTGTTCCTGTGGTGATTTAACCAGTGCTTCCCTCCTTCCCCCAAATAACTGGACGTTCCATTAAGACAAGAATGTCTACTTATCAGTGTAATCTTAGCATCTAGCAAAGTTCCTAGGATATAATAGATTATATATATATATATATATATACACACACACATATATATATATATATATATATATATATATATATATTCCCCTATTAAACACATACACCTAAACACACATAAAATGAGGTAAAGAGCCTGGAATCAGATATTGCACAATTTGCCTCAATATCAATATGGTAAGTCATTAGTGTCTTTCTCTGGTGTTTTAGATCATTGTGAGACAAAATCCAGAATATTCGAGGGTGGAATATTGTATGAAGCATGGATATAACTGGGAGAGTGTGAGTGAGGGAAGGGAGTAGTAGAAAATAAGCTTAAAGAAGTGAGATGACATTCTCAGTGGGATGAGAATCCACTGGAAGAATTAAGAATTAAAGTGACCTGCTAAATATTTTAAAAAGATCACTCTGAATATTGTTGGAAACATGCCTATAGTGGAGCAAGAGTAGAAGTACAGAGAACAACTCTGATGGAATTTGGTGAATTACCAAATAGGGTGATGAAAGTCATGAGAATGCCCGGTATAAGATACATTTTGAAGGTAAAGGTCACAGGATTTGTTGATAGATTCATTATGCATGTGAGAAAAATCGGATTGATATGAGGTATCCCATAAAAATCAATGACACCTAGGTTCTAAGCCTAGGTAACTAGGTAAATGGTAGAGCCATTGATTGAGATGGGTGAAGACCTTATTGATCATAGCTTATTGATCATAAATAAGCTTATTGATTGTAGGTGCAAGCAAGAACTTGAAATAGCTTTTAAATATCTCTATGGGCAAATGGGTTAGGAAGTTCAATTGCAAGTCTAGATTTCAGGGAAAATGTTGTAGTTGAGAAATCATTGTACTTGAAACCATGACACTGGATGAATTGTCTTTGGATTTGCAGAGGATAATTTTCCAGTGTTTGAAAGACTTCACTTTTGGTCACACATCAGATTTGTTCAGTTTTAGATCATGTATAGAGGAGTTAAATTCAAATCCAAATATATGTATGTATAGAGAAATATATGTTGATTGTATAAATTCTCATACTTCATTTTGTCATGTACAGAGTTTGATTCTCTGTATTTAATTTTTTAGAGCACCTTTTTAAACCATTCACGGGGCACTTATGAAATATTTATGTGCATGCCTTCTGTGTCTTGTGTATTGTAAGGTCTCTAGAGGCCAGAACTAAATGGCAGTTTTTTTAGAAATATTTTTTTTTATTTGACACAGGGAGAGAGATCACAAGCAGGCAGAGAGACAGGCAGAGAGAGAGGCAAACAAGCTCTCCACTGAGCAAAGAGTCTGATGCAGGACTCGATCCCAGGGCTCTGAGATCATGACCTGAGCCGAAGGCAGAAGCTTAACCCACTGAGCCACCCAGGTGCCCCGACAGTTTTTTTTATTTGTAGAATTTCATAGCTAATGAACTGTTCTCACCTACATTATTTCATTAATCCTCACATCTCTGGTAGGTACTGTTTCCACTTTACCAATTGTTCTGGTAACAGGTTGCTATACAGCAAGCTACCTCAGAATGCGGTGACTTAAAACAGTGACATTTATTTTACTCATGAATCTGGGAATTTGGGTAGAGTTTAACAGGAATATCTGATCTCTTCCACATGCTATCATAGGGAATGACTCAAAGGCTGAGGGCTGGAATCATCTAAAGACTCCCTCCTCACTCATAGGTCTGATGGTTGATGCTGGCTATTAGTTGGGACTTTTACTGGGTTTGTAGTCTGATCACTTATGCATGGCCTTTCTATGTGACTTCTTGGCTTCCTCATGGAACAGGGGCTGGGTTCCAAGTGTGAGCATTCCAAAAGAGACCAGGCAAAAGTTTTATCACCTTTTATGACCTAAACTTGGAAGTCACCCAGCATACTTCAGCGACATTAAATTCATCGAGTCAGTCACCAGGGGAAAGGAAAAGAGGCTATACTTCCTGAGTGGACAGTGCCAGGGCCCTGGAAATGCATTTGGAACTGAAAATATTGTCATAATTTTTGAAAATACAGTCCGCCATTCAGATAAAGAAAAAAAAAGTGAGGATTGGTGGTCAACAGACAGATTTGGGCAAGAACTTAGGCATATTTGAGTGAATATGAATACAAAATGAATCAGTTTGTAAAAGAAACTGATAATTGTTCTTTTTGCCCTTCTCCTTAGATGAAAAAAGTTTGATTAGGGGCGCCTGGATGGCTCAGTCGGTTGAGCGTCTGCCTTCGGCTCAGGTCTTGGTCCCAGGGTCCTGGGATCGAGCCCCACATCAGCCTCACTGCCAAGCAGGGAGCCTGCTTCTCCCTCTTCTGCTGCTGCTCCCCCTGCTTGTGCTCTCTAGTTCTCTCTGACAAATAAATAAATCTTAAAAAAAGTTTGATCAACAATTCCTTTTTGACTTGCCCGTGTCAAATTTATTTCTTATGGGGCGCCTGGGTGGCTCAGTGGGTTAAAGCCTCTGCCTTTGGCTCAGGTCATGATCCCAGGGTCCTGAGATGGAGCCCCGGATCGGATCGGGCTCTCTGCTCAGCAAGGAGCCTGCTTCTCTTCCTCTCTCTCTCTGCCGACCTCTCTGCCTACTTGTTATCTCTGTCTGTCAGATAAATAAATGAAATCTTAAAAAAATCCATTTCTTATATATGCAGACCATTTTGAATAAACCACTACTGTTTGAAACTTTAATTTCTGGAATTTTAATTTGGGCAGAAATGTTTACTCAGAACCTAATATGCTTCTTTCTGTTGCTTGTGAGGCTGGCCTTTTACCCAACATTATGAATGTTGTCTGAAAACAGCTCTGGTATAACTCTACTTCAAAAAAAGGGTGTACTCCTCTTTCTTAATTATCGAATCAGGCATGGCAATGCATTTGATAATTTTTGGTGAACACAGGCTCTCCAAACAATTATGGTTTTAGAAGTATTTGTAACATTAGTTACCAAGTAATCTATTCCAGTCTTTGAATAAATAAATGAAATCCAGAAGTTTCTCTGGGTTATGCAGATCATCAGTGGCAGAGCTATAACTGGAAGCAGATCCTAAGACAAGAATCTGAAAGCAAATGATTCATTTGGGAGGTGATATCACTAGTAGGGAAATGGGGAAGTGATAGGACAAAGAAAGGAAATGAATACAGTGTTTGAATATTGCTGGGGACCGTTGGGAGATAGTGAGGAATAAGTGCCTCAGAGTTATCCCATCTTGGGGCAAGAAGTTGAAATATTTATCCACCAACTCCCATCTGTCGTTGATTGCAGGCTACTTCCAGGGCATTATTTTCATGGTGTTTATGGCCTGCTTTAAATATGAGCCTAGCATATTCCAAAGGCCAGAGAATGCCTTTAGGCAGACGGTTGCCACTACTTGCTGTAGGAGGCTGTGGGATATATGGGAATGGTGTGTGCCAAAGGGATACATGAAGCATCAACAGCCTCTGCTACATTTGTAATTATTTTATGTTTCTTTTCTCTGCTTGTCATATATGTTTTTACCTAATTTTCCCAATAAAGTGAACTTTATCAAGATCTTTCTATAAATGTGAGCCACAAATTATACAAGTGTTCCTATTGTAATTCACAAAGAAATGGTCTCTTACCAGGCTCACACAAGGCTAGGTTAAAATGGACTTGAGGGGCGCCTGGGTGGCTCAGTGAGTTAAAGCCTCTGCCTTCGGCTCAGGTCATGATCCCAGGGTCCTGGGATCGAGCCCCGCATCGGGCTCTCTGCATCGCGGGGAACCTGCTTTCTCCTCTCTCTCTCTGCCTGCCTCTCTGCCTACTTGTGAACTCTGCCTGTCAAATAAATAAATAAAATCTTAAAAAAAATAAAAAGGACTTGAGATGTTAGGGCCTGAAAGAGAATCACTTATAGAGATAAAATTGTGGACATTTTATTCTTTGACCCATTATCCAGGGAGTGGAGGTGGGTGAAATAGGTGACGGGGATTAAGGAGGGCACTTGTGATGAGCACTGGATGTTGTATGGAAGTTTTGAATCACTACATTGTACATATGAAACTATATTGTGCTATCTATTAATGGACTGGAATTTAAAGTAAAACTTAAAAAAAAAGGGAAACCATTTGGATAAACCCACTCATTTGCTGCTTTTAGAGTATTTATGATGGAGAAGCTTATGGGAAACCTCAGTACTCCTCCCTTAAAGTATATGGGTGTGTGTTGGGTTTATATGAAAAAAAATGGTGTCTGCTTCTGGCATAGAGATTTTTAAAAGTTCATGAGAAGCTCCACCTCTAGGACTCACCATGTTGGTAACAACCAGAATGAGGAAAATTAAACTTATTGCAAGATTCAACCTATAAAACTGACCTTGAGCAGCATGGTTTATGGGAACATTGCAGATGCTGCACAGAAAGGTCTCATTATCTAGGTTTTAGCTCTAGTTATCAATAGATCCTCAATATCAATACAACATTCCCTCTTCTCCTAAAATACTCCCAGTGTGAGGACATACCAGAAGAAAATGTTTAAATTTAGATCATTCTAGTAGTCAAAAATTAAAAAACAACAACAAAAACAACAACAACAACAAAAAAAAGGTTTGGAAAGAATGGAAAAGTGTAGTGATTCAAATTACCCTTGATTGTGTAGAAAATGTTTCTTCGAAAATTTTGCAGAATCCATGACAGGAATCTAAAAATATCGACTAATCTTCCAGTCTCCTAGGAGGAAAAATGCTTTCTCTGCATCCCTAAAATACACTTATTTCAAACTGTATTTTCTAAAATATCTGTGTTAAGCAAAAACCAACTAATAACCCTGTTGATTCATGGAAGTTCTCTCGTAATCAATGGATACCTCTAAACGGAAGTGATGGCAATGCATAAAACATACATCTAAATATGTTCTAGCATTATCAGCTAAGGGAAACTACATGAAACCATGTGGAACACTTATTTTTAGTATAATAGGGATGTGCCATATTTGAGAGCTTTAGGATGCCATGATGCATTCATAATTAAAGTGGTAGAATTTCAGTTAATCATGCTATGTTATTCATATTCTAGTTGGGCAGTTTATAAAATAAATGGCTTTAGCTGGTAATCTGAAAGTCTTTGCCATATTATTTGAGTGTCTTTTCATTTCTCTAGTTGCAAATATTTTCTGGTGTAGAATAACTGAAAGGTTAGCAGGGGTCTATGAGGGGTCTTCTTTATGAGAGACAATACCTTGAGTGAACAATATCTAAAATGTCTATGGGTCATTTAAGCATTCACATAGAAGTAACTGGCTGATCTAGAGAGAAGTATTCTAGCCTCTCTAACCTCATAGTTTTTGAATAAGAAAATGCTACGAAGTCTGTCTTTTATATTTGTTGAAATAAATACAACAGTATGGGTTTAGGATAAGGAAGATTGTAATGGTTTCCTTTTCATTGCTTAATCATCTACACCAGAGACTGTCTAGGCCGACTTCAAACTAACTTTTGAAGATGTTTGTAACAGAATAAAATAATGAGCAACATTTCTAGCTACCTCCTCTCTTAGTCTTTCAAAGCTTACCTATTTCAGAAGTTCAAAAAATCTTGCTTCATTTTTAAAATGTCATAGTTTCCCTTTTGTGTGTTCATATGTATGTTTTCCTACAGTTGCTGATAGAAATAGTATATACAATGATACAGAGTTAACTTTTTTAGTGATTAAATTTTTATTAATAATATATGTATGTATATATATATATATACTGATACAGAGTTAACTTTTTAAATTTTTAATCACACTTGTTTCATATAACAATATTTCACAGATAAATTTAGACATTTATATGTAATTTTAACTCATGCTTATTTTTAAGACTGGAATCTCACATGGAAATATACAAAAAGAAAAACATATTAATCATAAATGCACAGCTTTTTATGAAATGCATAGTTTTTATGAAACAAACAAGTATATCCATCACTCAGAATAAGATACAGACATTATGAGAATCCCAGAAGTTTCCCTGTTTTCTGGTTCCAATAATTACTTCCCTCCAAAGATAACCAGATTTGGGGTGCTTGGGTGGTTTGGTCTGTTAAGTGTCTGCCTTCAGTTGGGGTCATGATCCCAGGGTCCTGGGAATGAGCCCCACTTGCTGGGGCTCCCAGGTCAGAGACTGCTTCTTCTCCCTCTCCCTCTGCCCCTCCCCACCCCATCCCAGCTTGTGTTCTCTCTCTAACTCTCTCTCTCAAATAAATGAATAAAATATTAAAAAAAGATAACCAGATTTATCTTCTATCACCATAATTTGGTTTTACCTGCTTTTAATCCCTATATAAATAGAATCACAGAGTAGGCATCTTTAGTGTTCGGTTTCCTTCACTCACATTATGTTTGTAGAATCCATGCATATCATTCTACATAGCGGTAGATCCATTCTTCTTCACTGCTGTATAGCATTCATTTTTATGAATATAGTCATCTATTTTTATCAGTTTTACTGTTGATGAAAATGAAGGTTATTTCTAATTTTGACTATTACAGAAAATGCTGAGATTGTTGTTCTTATCTATGATACAGTTGTTTTTTGTTGTTGCTAGTGGTGGTGGTGGTGGTAATATATCTAAAGATGGAGTTCCTGTGTCATGCTCTATGAGTAATTTTTTTTAGAATATTCTGGTCTACGGCCATAACACCCTAAACATGCCTGACCTCATTGCATCGCAATAAGAATATTCTGCCAATGGTTTTTCAAAGAAATTGTGTAGGTTTTCACACCCATAAACAGTGTATAAGAATTTTATTTCATTACTATTTAGTATTTTCAGGGTTTTTTTGGTTTGATTTTGATTGTTATCATTACAATGGGTATGTAGTTATTTTGCTTTGTGCTTTAAATTTTAATACCTTGATACTTATATAATATTTGATATCTATTTTTATTTCTGTTGGCCATTTTGATATCCTCTTTGGTGAAACATTTTTTAATGTTTCAGTCCTTTTGTTAAAATCAGGTTTTCTTTTTTATTGATTTGTAGGAGTACTTTATATACCCTGGTACTAGCAGGATTTTGTTTTTGTTTTTGTTTATTTTTTACTACATATACACACATATCATTTCCCACTCTGTGATTTCTGTAATATTCTTTTTCAGTCTTTTACTGAGGCCCTCTGACAAATATAAATTATTTTAATTAAGTTACTGTGCCAATTTTTTTCCTTTAAGATACATTCTATTAAAATTCATCCTATTTTATTTCACTTTTTAAGAGAGATAGAGAGCAAGCATGTGTGGGGATCAGGAGAGGGGCAGAGATAGAGGATAGAAAGAATCCAAGCAGACTCCATGCCCATTGCAAATCCTGAAGTGGGGTTTAATCTCATGACTGGGAAATCATGACCTGAGCCAAAATCAAGACTCAGACACTTAACCCACTGAGCCACTCCAGTACCCTGACATTCTATTTAAAAAATGTCTATCCCAAGGTCATGAAGCTATTCTTTTATGTTATCTTCTAGTAGTTTTAGTGTTTTTCCTTTAACAGTGTTCACATTTAAGTCTAAAATCTAATCTCTAATTGACCCCACGTTACTAATTGATAGGAATTTTTATTCCCTCCTGAATTGCAGTATTACCTTTATTATAAATCAGGTGACCATTTAGACTATCTGGATATCTTTTAATAAAGCACTGGATTTGGTTTGTTTTGATAACAATTTGGGGTCCAAATTTTGTGAATTTTCTGTTTAAATTAAGCATTATTTTTTTCTTATTGGATTGTCTTTAAAAAACCGATCTGTAGACTATTATTAAAGTAGAGATATTAAGCTTTTCTTATAGATGTTTTTAATGTTTTCCTGTTTATTATCTTTTCACTTTTTATGCCTTTGGCTTTATAGAAATTTTTACATCTTATGTAGTCAAAAGTGACGGTTTTCTTCTTAAAGTCATCTGGGATTAGTGTTTGGTTTAAGAATGTCCCTACAACTTAAGCTTTTATAGATTCCTCACTTATTAGGTTTTATTTTGTATATATGGATCTTTAATCTATATATATAACTTATTTTTATATAGTTTAAGTTACTAGATTCCAACTCTAAGAAAACATAATCACATATTCCATTTTTTATTTTTATTTTATTTTATTTTTAAAGATTTTATTTATTTATTTGACAGAGATCACAAGTAGGCAGAGAGGCAGGCATAGAGGAGGGGGTGAGAAGAAGGCTCCCCACCAAAGCAGAGAGCTGATGCAGGACTCTATCCCAGGACCCTGGGATCACGATCTGAGCTGAAAGCAGAGGCTTTAACACACTGAGCCACCCAGGCACCCCCAAATTCCATTTTTTAATGACTGGACAGAAATGTCATATAGAGTGTATTGTCTTTGGCTGCATCTGTTTCTGCACTCTATTCTGTTCTGTCATTTTGTCTATTCCTGTACCAATACCATACTTTTCTGATTATAGAAGCATGATAATATAAAATCTAGTAGGCCACAAGTTTTGTGATTTTGTTAAAACTTTCTGGACAATTCTCACACTTTTGTTCTTTTCTGAAATAGGAGCTATGCCATCACTCTGAATATTGCAACTTGATGAACTTGTTAAGAGAACTGAAAGAGAACTTATTCAAAAGAATAAGCACTTGGGAAACCCAAGAGGTCTGCCTGTAAACATCAACAGAGACAGATTTTCAGTAGGTATAACTACTCAGACTGAAGCTAACTGAGAGACACCTAGTTGAGACTCCATCCTGAGTCTATTTTTAATCTAAAGCAATTCTGGAACTAAAGCTAACTACTACATTTTTGTCAAAATAAATTATCCACTGCCATGCAAATGGCCAATCTGGAAATGGAAAATAGGATAGCAAACATGTTTTTAATCAAAGACATTATAATGGGATGGAAAAGGATTACTGGTAAAATTGTCTTGATGAAGGCACCCAATTGACTGTTTATAAGTCCTATTATCACAACGTTTTTCAAATTTGATTGTCCATTGTAATCACCTTGGAGATTTTTACAGTCCTGATGCCCAGGTGAGAGCCCAGAATAGTTAATCATCATGGGAAGGGGAGGGGTGGAAACCAGGTATTGGAGTTTCATCCCACTCCTCAGATGATTTCACCATTGAGAAGCAGTGTTTTAGGAAGAGGGTAAGGATCGACTCTGAATGAAAATGCAGAAGAAAACAAGAAAAGAAAATCCTTAGCTGTTGCTAGGCCCCTTGCCAAGTTCTGCTTGTAAAGTTCATTTTTCTTTGGTAGGCAATGGAAGGATTTAGGGTGACCTGGCTAAGGCAGGAAGAAGTGCAGGATATGTGCGGAGGGGTGGGGTGGGCTGGGGGAATAAGGATACTAACCAAATAAAAGTCACTTCTGACATTTTTAGAAAATAAAGTCATATGAGCCGTTTATAGTCCAATCTAATTCTAGCCTCAGTGGTGGGAGGAAGGGATGGGAAGCTTTGGTGAAATCTCCTAAGAAATATCACGCTCGGCCTCTGTTCCCCATTTCTGGTTAGTGCGTTCAAGTTAAGACACAATGGCTCGGTACACATGTGTAAGTGACCCACATAGCAAAAGGAAGTGACCCTTCTTCTCAGTGTAGTCATCTTGTAAGTGGCAATGCTAAATCATTCATGACCTCATGTGCTGCTTTTGGCAAGCGGCTCCCTAATTGCTCCTGTTTTTGCATCGATTCTGCGCAGCATGGAAAAGTCTCCAAGTTGCTTGTGGATTTATTGACCACTAGGTCCCTCTTCGGCTTTCACCTTGCAGGCCTCGCCCACTGTATTTAGAGTCAGGAGCTGGGAACAGCACCTGTTTCCTCCTTGCCAAGCATGGGCTGGACATTTTGACGGCACCCCTTTCAGCCAACGCAGGTGTCTGTGTTTGTGTTTTCCAGTCCGTCATCCCTCCTCACTCCCCTCCCCACGCATCCCTATTTCCGTGGCTGTGGGCCCCGGGGAGGAGAGAAATCCGCGTTCAGACACACCGGATCTCCGGCAAGCTATCTGCTTTGGAGAGCATCAGGCGGACCGCGCCAACCCACCTGCCTCCCAAAGTTTGGGGCGTGGGGGAGTCGGGACACGTGGCGGTTGGCTATGGCTCAGCTTGGGGGTCCGGAGCAGACCCGGGAAGATGCCGCGGGGGACGGATTCACCGACGTCATCAAGAGTCGCGCTGGTAGGAGCTTGCTGTCTTGCTCTTTGATGTGCCGGTGTCCAGTGTATCCCGCTGCTCTCCGCCCAAGCTGTGTACTGGAAGTTAGCACAGGGTTTCGGAAAGTTGTGGCGCTGAGCGGAGGAGCAGTAGGGGACTGTCACCGCGCCCCCGCGCGCGTGGGGGAGGGCGGGGGACCACGCAGGGCGCGTCCGGGGGCGGAAGGGGTGCTGCTTTTCGGAAAGGCAGAAAGTCAAGTTTTCCTTTTGCGTCAAGTGGGTATTGGTGAGGGATTTTTGTTTCTTGTTTGTTTTTGAAAGAAAGCCACGGGATATCGGTTTTATTATAGAATGGTAACTTGTTTTGAAATTTAAATATACAGGAATAAACAGACCCATTAAGGAAATACTGACCGGGTTTTTGATGAGGGAGGGGAGGTTTGACGAGGGCATGCCTTGTCAGGGTGTGGCCAAGTGGAGACTTAAGAAATCGGAGAAGTTTGATCTTTCATATCTGTGCTAAGAGAAAATGTCAGAAGGGTAAGAGGAACGCTTGCGTGCTTGGAGCCTAACTGTAGCAGTTGAAAACCAGTAAAGTAGCAGGGCCTCCGTAGTGCGCTTTTCCCCTCTCCGCCCCCCCTCCACCCCTGCCATGTGTAAATTTCATTTGTAATGAATCTTCTAGTGTTTGGTAGTTTGGCCTACATATGCAAACGCTTGTAAACCAGGATAGGTCTGTAAAGCTGCAAATGGAAGCAGCTGTTAAGCTCTCCCAAAGGATGAAGTTTCAGCTGCTTAAATCTGCTGCTCTAGCCCTTGGAAATGCACCAGAATGTGGGCAGTAAAATAACAGGATCGTTCCAGATTTCTTTACATATTTTGCTGGATGCTGAAGAGAACGGAGTATAAAGTCACCGTCTAAGTGTATTTCTGAAGTGACGTTAAAGGAAATATCACAATAGCAAACAAAAATTACTAAGAAACACGGAAATTGAGTAAACTACAGATAAGCAAAGGGTTTAGAAGATTGTAGAGCAGGATTCTCTTCCCAAGTAGTGCAAGTTGGTAATGACGCCTTTAAGTCAAAAAACAATGGTGCCTCTTACATTGCCTGGGAGAAATCGTTCTTTCTCATTTTAAAACCACACTTGCCTTCTTTTCCTCATCCGATTAATAATCTAAAACGCTTCTCAGATTTTAAAGAGAAAAATGGTAAACTTTAAGTGGAATGTCCTTAATAGTGCAACACCTAGAATAACAGAATTGGCTATAAGTAGTAGTTACCCTAAAATAGTAGCTTGAAAAAAATAGATTGGGTAGTTTCATACATTGTGTTAAAGTTGCTGTGGTTTATATGTTTTATTACATAGTAACTTGTTTCTATAAGTATCTGAAATATGCAGAAGGATATTTACTATAAACCTACTGAAGAATACTATTTTGGGAAAAAATATTAATTTAAGGAATAATTCTACAAAGTAACTAACTCTATATCATTATGCTGCTTTTACCCTTGTCAGCATAGGAGAGACAGAAAAAGATCTACATTTTTTCAAAACAAGGTTCATGTGTTTTAGAAATGGCTTGTTCAACTCCATCTCTAAAGAAAATTCAATCTACCTTTATAAAACTTTGTACTCCGTACTAGGCACTATGGTTGAGAGTCACTTTTAAAAATGCAATTATTTATTTTATTTTTTACATTTGCGAAATTGAGCATTTATTAGATCTCTAAGAACTCTGGGTAGGGTAAGTTCTAGGTCCAACAGGTTATATAATTTTCAAAATTGACCTTTATCTTTGTGATAGGTTCCTCCCTTTAAGGAGCTAGAAGGTTTTTATTAAATAAAATGTAAAATAAAATTGACTATATTTTAATTTCTGTACCTTTATAAAACCAAGGTCTTTTTCTTATAAAGTTTTTTTGTTTTGTTGTTTTGATTTTTAGGTTTTGATTTTGTTTTCTTAAATCTGAGGCATAAGGGGTGGCTGCTATTAATACATGCTTTTTGTAGCCAATTGCTATGCACTGGAAAGCACAATGTGGTGGGGCAAACTGTGATGCCAAACAGAGCAAACCAAAAACCTGTTACACTGGCAATATCTCTTTACACTCCCCCACCATCTTCTCTCATAAGTTAGTTTCTAGACATAGTTAAACGATAAGAGAAATTCTAGAGTGTGTTATTAAAATGTCTCAAAGGATACAAAAAAGTCAATACAAGATGTTTATATTTTTAGTGGCACTATTGGAGATTGTTTCTTACACTGTAATAAGCAGAGATTCTCTTAAAAATTGAGGACACAAACCTGATTATAATAAACCTTTCAGGTTGGTTTTAGACAGTGGTCTGTGTTCACATGATGTGAAATCACAACAGTGTCGAACTTTCGCTGTATCATTTCTTATTTTTTTCTATCTCAACTGCATATTCTTCACTTGGCAATAAAGACAATACTTTGGTGTGATTATGCTTTACATACATGACTTCAGTAATCATAACATGAGTATACACCTGAAGGGTCTTATATCTGACCCTTAATCGTGAAAACAATTGTTACAAAATAAGTTACATAAACCAGAGCTTTCACTCTTTCAGATCATTTTCAGGTATCTTAAAGGTAAAATCTCAGCATTCAAAGCATTTCAATACAGTATGTTTTACAACTGTCTACTCCTGTTAGGATACCACAAATAGGGGCACTTGATCTCCTATTGATTGGGTATACCTTCCTGTAGTTAGAAATAGCTCAATGTAACAAACAGCCCCATGTTGTTAATCTTTTTAAACCAGATGTAAATTTAACTAGGCTTGATTTCTTTCCTGACTTTTTTTGTGGTTTATATTCATTTGGTATCTCTTGGCATCTTTAGATGTTTTACTGGCACCTAATAATACATAAATAATTGAGTAAAGTGTACTTACGAATTTCTGTCATGAAAGATTTTTTAACCTCTTGAACCCTGAAGTACAGGTATTTTCTTCAGAAGTGAATTAGTTAAGCAGTTTGTGCTTGCTTTTTTTTTTTTAACAGTTTTTGCTTTTAAAAAAAGGTATTAATAAAGTATTCTTGGTCTGATCTTGGAGCCTACTACAACAAGATTGTTCTAGTGACCAAATTTGCTTTGATAGATTCCATATTTCATTCCAAATTCCAGTTATGGAAGAATGTTCTATCAGAGCTTTCATATATTTGATTTTGCCTATCTCCAGTGGTTATAAGTAGACTATTGTACAGAATAATACATTAAAGTTGAGCTAAACAACTATTTTAAAATGCACTTATTTCTTTAGTATTTTAACTACCCTTATTAAAAACAAGAATACAGTATAATTGAACGTATGTTTTCAGTTTGAGTTAATGCTCTTAAATTATGCTCTTACATTGTTAGGCTGTAAACAATTAGGTATTCTCAGGATAAACCAAGAATCAAATCAGAACAAGTTATTGGGGATTTTACAGGGAAAACAAATGAGAAGACCTTTTGAATAACCGTTTTTCAGAACTACCAGTTTCAACTGGAAGTATTTTCTTGTTAGGCCATTTAATAAGTAAGAAATCACTGTGATAATGAAGCCTGTGCTTTTTCATCCCAGGAAAATTATATGCTTATATCATCCTAAAAGACTAAGGTAATTCACGTAACATGTTTGTACAAGACCTGTTGTCGTGCTTTAAAAAAAAAACAACAACAACAAACCTCTAAAACTGGAGTGTAAAGATTTTACTTTGCTTTACAAGAATGTACAAGGATTCTTCTCCAGGGAGACCTTGCTAAGGAAATTGTAGGGAGTACTTTCCATAGATAACAGCTACTGAAATATGTTGTACTAAATTGTAAGTTTTATTCTGTCTTAGGTAATTGGGTATGACAGCCTCCCTATTGCAAAAATAGACCCAAGGACTAGGAAACAAGAGAAACTTCGATTCTTCTTCTGGATTACAGATAGAGCCATGGAAATTTTGTGGAAGCTAGAACATGTTTTCATGCAAGTTACTGAACATTATAACAGTGTTTTCAAATCTATTGCATTTTCTCAATGTGATAGTGAATTAGATTCTATTCTTTCTGCCAAGGAGGAAAATCAGAAATTTTCATATTGAATTAATGAGTGCATTTGGCTTGAGACCGAGGACAACTTCGAAGTTTCTACTTTAAGTTTTGCATAAAGTTGATAGCTGCTCCCCGTGTAATAAATTTAGCCAATTTATCTTGACATTCAGTGATTCCGAGCTCCACCTTTCTCTGTGTCAAAAGTCTGTTCTTGATTATAATGAAATTGAAAGTAACATTAATGAATTCTAATAATTTTGAGAAAATGTAGTTAAAAGGGAAATGTCCAGTGATGTAGTAGGCCTGGTTTGCCCTGGCTCTGGAGTCAAGTTGTGTGAATCTCCTCTGATCTCCAAGTTTAGTGACATGTTGGTCTCTTGAATTACCCTAGTGGGATTATTTATGCCACAGAAATGAGCAAATGCTACTATTCAGGGATTTCTTTTTCTTTTTAGAGAGCTAACTATTAATTACTTACCAGTATAACACTGGAAATATTAATGAGAAGATAAATAACTTGAAAAAATCCATTATGTTGAGGGTGTGCATCTATTAGATATGCATTACCATAAATGTAGCCTCATAACCAGCCATTACCATATTGTATATAGCAAGATACCTGGTGGTTGGCTGTTTCTGGTTTTGGTTTGGCAGCTTCATGATACTGGAGCTGGTGTCTCTGTGATGGCCTTGGCATTTTCTTTCTGATGACTACCTGACAGCTACTGTTCAGGCACCACTTGAGGCCAGAAGAAAGAGAAAAAACTACCAGCAGGATCTCTTCCAGGCTCTCTCCAACAGATAGCTTCTTAGATCTCATGGCAAATACTGTGTTATCAGACCATGCTTAGGTACAATTCATGCTATGATGGTGAATATTTGGCTTGTAGAGCATCTACTGAATTTTGGGAAGGGAAGGGAAGTGATGTTAGCATATTCAGTTAGACGAATTGGTTTACTTTGTTTACTTATGAACAGTTGGAGCTTTTGTCATTGTAACACAGAAAGTGATATTTAAACCCTCAGGTCTCCTTTTCATACTATCATAAATTTAAGTTAGGCATGGATCATGAGCTCTCACTTCTCATTGTCTTAAAACAGGTGAAGCCCATCATAGCCTGTGGACTTAAAGATTTAATAGCCGTGACTCTGTCCCTAGTTTGGGGACTTTAAGTCATCCTTTCAATTTTGTTCTCGACTGAAACTTGACCTGTCTTATCCCATGAAACTGACATGCTATTTTGAGAATGGGCATAATTTTACTGATGAACTGCAGGCATGCCCAAAGACAAGCACAGTATGTACATAGCAATGATATTGGGCTATATTTTAATACATAAAAGCTGATTGGAATGATCATTTGAGAACATCTTCAGGACCTCTGTTCTGTCATCATAGTAACTAAAAACTGGTTCACTTTGGAAGGATTTTTCTCTATAAAATAGCCCCATTTTCCCTGTCCCTTCTCCACACTACCCTGTTACTACTGCCCCTTCTAGTAACATCATTTGAAGTACCAAGGAAGAGTAATCAGTTCTGAATTTGTATTATTTAGGGTGGGGGAGTTCTATTATCACCAATCTTGAGGAGTTATCTTGTCAGACCATCACAGAAATGAGTAGAAAATTGAAAAAAAAACATTATTGTGGCTTGAACATATTTCAAACAGGACAATTCTATGTGAACGTACTTAATTTTTAAAAAAAGTTCTTACTCAAAGAAAATAGTAACAAGGATTAAATCTACAGTATGAGTTTGCTAAAGATTAAAGGGGAACTGAATTTCAAGGACGAAAAAGACAGGTAGTAGTGTGGTCTGGTGAGAAAGTCACTGGATAGCTATAGTTACACATTCTTCTAAGGTAGAGAATATTTGCCAAGCTTTTCAGAAAACCCAAGTGGTAATTATCATTTGTGCATGAAGAAATTTGGAGGCAGAAGTAACTATGAAGCTCCTAGCTGTAATTCTCTATACTGAGCTGTGTAACTACCTAGATTTTTTTTTTTTTTTTAATGAATGCCTAGGCCATTCCTACAGAGCCGCAGATACATTTTGTTTGGGTGGTATGGATCTGGGTACCGAGTCTCTGCCAGGAATTCTACCAAGAATTCCTGTTTTGAGAAATTCTGAAAAGCTCTGGCTTGTATTTCCTCTTCCTTTTTTCTTCTTTTTTTCTCATTTAATGGTGCAAAACACAAGTGCTGATTTGACATGTATTCACAGAAAACTTTTTCTCATGTTTACAACCCAACAGATACATGAATTCAAAGGAACTGGTATAATAACTATGCAGAGCCTACTGTATTAGTGTTAGAATATTTTCTTCTAATCCATTTTTTTATACTCTAAAACACCTCTATTATGTTGTTTGATGAGGTAGATTGACAAGAAGACAATCAGGTATATCATGTGATGACTCCTGAACATAGTAACTTTGACAGTGCTGCAGAGTGGTTTGGAAGCCTGGCTAGAGTGAGGAGTTTGGAGAAGGGACACAACAGTACACATGTGGCACTATCTTGTTGGTCCAGGCTCCTATGCGTTTTGTTTTTCAACTTGGCTTTTTGTTTTTGATCATCACAAGAACCTCGCTAGGTTGTGCAACCCTTGAAGATTTCTGTTTTTCCCATGATTGTATGTGTAAGGTCATTGGCAGTTCTCGATGATTTATGCCTACAAAGGTTGTCTGTACCGCTCTAGGCACTCTGAAAATACCACCCAATATTGATTAAATGTATTGTGTAAACCTTCAAAATAAAACTGTCCATTATTTTCCCAGGAAAAATGGATGTATTCAGCAGTAAAAGATTTTGTAATTTGGGACATGCATGCTAAGGTATAGCCATAGGCAAGCCCAGCAGACTAAAGAGAGGAATGTTATTTTATGGAGAAGAAGGAGGAAGTTGGGATTGTTTAGAACAGAAGTCGAGTTGTTGAAAGGTAGCTGGTATATTGTGGGAGATAGAATGTACATTTTTTCCCTGTTGGGGCCTCTAATTGATGATCTTTCCTTATGAGGCTTCTTCTGTTGGGGCCTGTAAGTAATTGATAATTTTTCCTGTAATTGATCTTGATCATTAAAGTTCCCCTTCTAGCCTTGGGCTCTACTTTAGTGATTTTTCTCTTTATTTTCACAATTGTGATAAAAATAAGTGCTAAGATGACTCATGAGTTAGAAGAGTAGAGAATAACTCGTGGATTATGAGTTAGATACCTGAATTTATAAGACAGCTGATAGCCTGAATAGTCACTCACACCTAAATGTGAAATAATTTACTTCATTTGTTTTCTTTCTAACATTGACTTGTCAGTGCCCAAACTGAGGTCTGGGGCAGGAACAGAACACAAGTGCTAAAAGCTAAAGAAGAGAAGTGTTCTTAGACACAGAGGTGACAAACTGGAAGGTAACAGGGAAAATTAAGCCCAAGGGTGTTTTTATTTGACGTGTGGTGTCAAAAAAGGAAAGGAGATTCCCTAGAACATGGACTTCTAATTATTATTATTTTTTTAATTTTTTTAATAAACATATAATGTATTTTTAGCCCCAGGGGTACAGGTCTGTGAATCGCCAGGTTTACACACTTCATAGCACTCACCATAGCACATACCCTTCCCAATATCCATAACCCCACCACCCTTTCCTGACCCCCTCCCCCCAGCAACCCTCAGTTTGTTTTGTGAGATTAAGAATCTCATATGGTTTGTCTTCCTCCCGATCCCATCTTGTTTCATTTATTCTTTTCCTACCCCCCAAACCCCCCACATTGCTTGCCATTTGCGATGACGTGGATGGACTTCTAATTCTTGAGAGCCTTGATACCCTCTGTAATACTGGAGTGATATATAACACTACTTACTACTACTTACTACTACTACTCCTAAATCCTACTTCTTTTTGAACCCATAAGGCATTTTTGTTTGTTTCACCAGTTGCAGAGCTTAGAAGCAGAATATATATACTCTACCTTACTATTATTATTATTTTTTTTAAGAACTTAATTTTTTTAAAGATTTTATTTCTTTATTTGACAGAGATCACAGGTAGGCAGAGAAGCAGGCAGAGAGAGAGGGGAAAAGCAGGCTCCCCGCTGAGCAGAAAGCCCAATGTGGGGCTTGATCCCAGAACCCTGAGATCATGACCTGAGCTAAAGGCAAAGGCTTAACCCACTGAGCCACCCAGGTGCCCCTCTACCTTATTATTATGATGTGGGAAGTTTGAGGAGAGAAAGAAGCTCTGTGGTAAACAAGACTGACAAAATTTAACATTCTGATCTATATAGGTAGTTTTAATGTAGTCAAAGAAAAATTGACTTGACTTTTTGCATTGGTATTGAGACTACACCAAAAAGAGAGGGGAGTAGCTAATTCTCCTATTTATTCTATTTCCTTCCTCTTTTAACCTTCTCCTTTCTTCCTTAAACCTTGTTGTCACTCATCTCAGAAATAAAAGTAGTGTTCTGAATAATATAGTACAATTAAATTATGGTATTAATGGACTCCTTTGGAATGCCTTCATTCCTTTGCCACAATTTGTAGCATTAGACCCATGGGGAAGTATGTTCCAAGTTTCATTATGTCAACTTTCAATTCAATTTTCAGATAAATCTTGTATAAATTTTGGACTGCTTGAACTTTATTTACAACATGTATGTTTAAAATTTTTGGCTTGTTTAAAATTAGGTTTGTGAGATGATGCAGGATGATCTACTATGGTTATTACAAATATTCTATGAATATCCTGAGAAAGCAGTCTGAGTTCTCAACTACAGTGTTTCTCAGACTTAAGTGTTCATCAGAATTCTCTGGAGGGCTTAAAACATAGATCAATGTGCCTCACCTTCATTTTCTGATTGAGTAGTTGTAGAGTGAATTGTGAGAAGTGACATTCTCACAACTTCCCAAGTGCTGCTGATCCTGCTCTTCTAAGGACCACACTATGAGAAATGTGGCTCTATTACAAAGGTTGGGAAGAAATTGGTGAGCAATCACTGGTTGGTTAAAAACACGAATGAGTGAGAAGTTCTTTGTTCTAAGAAACAAAGAACAATACAGGACTGTTCAGAGCTATTGGAGATGGAGTTGCCCCTACTGTATGCATCCCTTTGACATGCAGATGAGTGGTTCTTTAAACCAATCCATTTAACACCTATCTGAACATTGAAAGAAGAGGGCCAAGGCAGTTGAAATGACTGAAGACTTCTATAGACAAGAGTATTTAACTGGAGCTTGGTCATAAATTCTGTGCATCCTTTATATGTCTTCTCTTTTTAAATTATTGTTTAAATCCAATACAACTAATGTTATATGATGTCTATATGTGTGTATATTTGATGTCACGGATGAACAGGTGATATTACAAATGGTTAAGTTCTTGGTTAAGCTATCTGCCCAAACTACACAACATGTTTTCCTTTGCTGTTCTGCTTTGTCAGGATTGTATTTCCCTCTGCCCCCAGAATTTCCCTCTGCCCCCAAACCCCTCAAGCACACACTCAGTCACTAAAGGTAGATAACCATAGAATGTATATTTAACAAATTATAAATTCTTGAAAAGAAAGATCACCAGCCAGAATTATTTTAACTAATATTTTGCTGTCTACAACAGTATGCTAATTTTTTTTCTTCATTAAATTGTCCTCTATTGAATTTGAATAGTTTGTAAGCTTGTACTTCTTGGAACATATATTCTGTGTACTTTTAATACACTTTGATCAAATAAGTTTGAGGCACATGGGTTAAAGAAAAGTTAACAAATTTCTTATTTCATTTAGGAGAAAGGCTTATTAAGTACATAATAGAAAATTCAAGAGAAGACTGAAGTTTTTCAAACTTGTGTTATTATGGAGTTTTTTTGAGAATTTTTTTTGTGGATTATTGTTTCATGGAGCTTCATCTGGGAAATAGAAAGTAGAAAGTCTAAGTGTGTATGAATGAAAATATATCAACCCAGGGATCAACTGGTTTATTCCAGGTGACTTGTCTATCTGGTTTGAAACACCCTTGCCTTCTACACTACTTGATATTTTCTCTAGAAGGCTGTAAAGTCTTAGTCCCTGATGATAATCATCCTGGTTATAAGAGGGTCATCCTGATTTAAAAAAAAAAAAAAATAGCATATAGGGGCATCTGTGTGGCTCAGTGGATTAAGCCTCTGTCTTTGGCTCAAGTCATGACCTCAGGGTCCTGGGATTGAGCCCCATATCGGGCTCTCTGCTTGGCGGGCAGCCTGCTTCCCCCTCTCTCTCTGCCTGCTTGTGATCTCTGTCTTTCTGTGAAATAAATGAATAAAATCTTTTAAAAAATAGCATATAGTTTTTGTAATGATTTGAGAAGAATGTTCTAAAAATAATTGACAGAATATAGCCCAAATAAAAACTCACCTAAGTAACCCTCATCTAAACTGTTAGCATTGAAGTGTGTCTATTTACATTTTTTACACATATATACATGAACATATATGTGTGTAAACACAAGGTATAATACTATATAAGTGTACTCTATATCACCAGGATAAAAGTGTTTCATATTTATGTGATATATAAGTAAGTTTGGTAAAACATGTGAGTATAAACCTAACATGCATACTATTTTGTAATGATTTTATCCATCAGTGTGATAAAAATATATCACCCACCATTATATTTTCTTTGATAATACCTGTTTCAATAAAATGTAGGTGGCATATTAGAGTCACCAAGGTGGGATCCAGAAAGGGGTACCCATTCCCCCAGAGTCTTTGAAACTATTGTGCACTATATTGTGGGCAGAGTTGGAGGTGAGATCTCACATTTACTCATGAAAAGATGTTTTTCGTAAAATGTGTCTCATAAATGTGGTTTCTACCCTGACTTGGTTATGTAATTATGCAAATCATTTAAATCTTGTTAAAAGTTTGTTACTGTTTCTAAAGGACAGGGACTGGATTGATTCCTGGTCAGTCAGAAATACGTATAGAAGGAAATATATCTAGAAGACTGTGCAAAATGAAACTTCACTGGATGAGAAGAAGGAATATAGACCATCCTGGGAATGTGGCCTCAGAAAGACAGGGGAATCCAAAGAGACTTGGCAGGCCAGAAAGATCTGGCATGATATATTCAGAGCACTAAATGAGAAAAATATGTGGCCAAGAATACTATATCCAACTAGGCTATCATTGAAAATAGAAGGAAAGATAAAAAGCTTCCAGGACAAACAAAAACTAAAAGAATTAGCAAACACCAAACCAGCCCTACAGGAAATATTGAAAGGGATCATATAAGCAAAGAGAAAGCCTAAAAGTAGTAAATCAGAAAGGAACAGAGACAATATACAGTAACAGTCACCTTATAGGCAATCCAATGGCACTAAATTCACATCTTTCAATAGTTACCCTGAATGTAAATGGGCTAAATGCCCCAATCAAAAGACACAAGGTGTCATAACAAACAAACAAAACAAACAAACAAACAAAAAACCATCAATATGCTGCCTACAGGAAATTCATTTTAGACCCAAAGACACCTCCAGATTAAAATGAGGAGGTGGAAAATAATTTACCATGCTAATAGACATCAAAAGAAAGCTGGGGTGGCAATCCTTATATCAGATAAATTAGATATTAAACCAAAGACTATAATAAGAGATGAGGAAGAACACTTAAAGGGTCTGCCCAACAAGAAGATCTAACAATTTTAAATATCTATGCCCCTCACATGGGAGCAGCCAACTATATAAACCAATTAACAAAATCAAACATATTGACAATAATATAATAATAGTTGGGGACAATAACACCCCTGTCACTGAAATGGACAGATCATCCAAGCAAAAGATCAACAAGGAAGTAAAGGCTTTAAGTGACACACTGGACCAGATGGACATCACAGATATATTCAGAACATTCCATCCCAAAGCAATAGAACACACGTTCTTCTCTAGTGCACATGGAACATTCTCCAGGATAGATCACATCCTGGGTCACAAATCAGGTCTCAACCAGTACGAAAAGATTGGGATCATTCCCTTCATATTGTCAGACCACAATGCTCTGATGCTAGAACTCAATCACAAGAGGAAAGTTGGAAAGAACTCAAATACATGGAGGCTAAAGAGCATCCTACTAAAGAATGAATGGTTCAACCAGAAAATTAAAGAAGAGTTGAAAAAATTCATGAAAACAAATGAAAATGAAAACACAACAATTCAAAATCTGGGACACAGCAAAAGCAGTCTTGAGAGGAAAGTATATAGTGATACAAGCGTTTCTCAAGAAACAAGAAAGCTCTCAATTACACAACCTAAACCTACACCTAAAGGATCTGGAGAAAGAATAGCAAAGAAAGCCTAAAGCCAGCAGGAGAAGAGAAATAATAAAAAATCAGATCAGAAATCAATGAAATAGAAACCAAAAGAACACTAGAACAAATCAATGAAACTAGGATCTGGTTCTTTGAAATAATTAATAAGATTGATAAACCCCAGGTGAGACTTATCAAAAAGAAAAGAGAAAGGATCCAAATTAATAAACTCATGAATGAAAGAGGAGAGAAACAACCAACACCAACAAACTACAAACAGTTATAAGAACATATTATGAGCAGCTATACGCCAGCAAATTGGACAATCTGGAAGAAATGGACGCATTTCTAGAGACATAACTACCAAAACTGAACCAGGAAGAAGGGGAAAACCTTAACAGACCCATAACCAGTAAGGAGATTGAAGTAGTCATCAAAAATCTCCCACCAAGCAAGAGCCCAGGGCCAGATGGCTTCCCAGAGGAATTCTACCAAACATTTAAAGAATTAATACCTATTTTCCTGTAACTTCCCAAACATAGAAACGGAAGGAAAACTTCCAAACTAATTTTATGAGGCCAGCATTACCTTGATCCTCAAATCAGAGAAAGACCCCACCAAAAAGGAGAATTACAGACCAATATCCTTGATGAACATGGATGCAAAAATTCTCACCAAAATACTACCCAAGAGGATCCAACAGTACACTAAAAGGATTATTCACCATGACCAAGTGGGATTTATTTCTGGGCTCCAAGAGTGGTTCAACATCTGCAAATCAATCAATGTGATATAATACATTAATAAAAGAAAGAACAAGAACCATATGATACTCTGAATAGATGCTGAAATAGCATTTGACAAAGTACAGCATCCTTTTCTTGATCAAAACTCTTCAAAGGGTTGGGATAGAGGGTCATACCTCATTATCATCAAAGCCATCTATGAAAAACCCACAGTGACTATCATTCTCAGTGGGGAAAAACGGAGCTTTTCTCCTAAGGTCAGGTACATGGCAGGGCTGTCCACTATCACCATAGCTATTCAACATAATACTACAAGTCCTAGCCTCAGAAATCAGACAAGAAGAAGAAATAAAAGGCATCCTAATCAGCAAAGAAGAAGTCAAACTCTCACTTTTTGCAGATGATATGATAATTTATGTGGAAAACCCAAAGACTTCACTCCAAAACTGCTAGAACTCATACAGGAATTCAGTAAAGTGTCAGGATATAAAATCAATGCACAGAAATCACTTGCATTTCTATACACCAACAACAAGACAGAAGAAAGAGAAATTAAGGAGTTGATTCCATTTACAATTGCACCCAAAACCCTCAAGATACCTAGGAATAAACCTAACCAAAGAGGCAAAAGATTCTGTACTCAAAAAACTATAAAATACTCATGAAAGAAATTTGGGAAGACACAAAGAAATGGAAAAACGTTCTATGCTCATGGATTGGAAGAACAAATATTGTGAAAATGTCTATGCTACCTAAAGCAATCTACATGTTTAATGCAATCCCTATCAAAATACCATCCATTTTTTCAAAGAAATGGAACAAGTAGTCCTAATATTTATATAGAACCAGAAAGGACCTTGAATAGCCAGAGGAATGTTGAAAAAGGAAGCCAAAGTTGAATGCATCACAATTCCAGACTTCAAGCTTCAAAGCTGTCATCAACAAGACAGTATGGTACTGGCACAAAAACAGACACATAGGTCAATGGAACAGGAGAGCCCAGAAATAGACCCTCAACTCTATGGTCAACTAATATTTGACAAAGCAGGAAAGAATGTCCAATTTACAAAATACAGTCTCTTCAACAAATGGTGTTCGGAAAATTGGACAGCCACATGCAGATAAATGAAACTTGACCATTTCCTTACACCACACACAAAAATAGACTCAAAATGGATGAAAGACCTCAATGTGAGACAGGAATCCATCAAAATCCTTGAGGAGAACGCAGCAACTCTTCCACCTCAGCCACAGCAACTTCTTCCTAGAAACATCACCGAAGGCAAAGGAACCAAGGGCAAAAATGAACTCTTGGGACTTCATCAAGATAAAAAGCTTTTCCCAGCAATGGAAATAGTCAACAAAACCAACAGACAGCTGACAGAATGGGAGAAGATATTTGCAAATGACATATAAGATAAAGGGCTAGTATCCAAAATCTATAAAGAACTTATCAAACTCAACACCCAAAGAACAAATAACCCAATCAAGAAATGGGCAGAGGACATGAACAGACATTTCTTCAAAGAAGACATCCAGATGGCCAAGAGACACATGAAAAAGTGCTCCACATCACTCGGCATCAGGGAAATACAAATCAAAACCACAATGAGATATCACCTCACACCAGTCAGAATGGCTAAAATTAACAAGTCAGGAAATGACAGATGCTGGCGAGGATGTGGAGAAAGGGGAACCCTCCTACACTGTTGGTGGGAATTCAAGATGGTGCAACCACTCTGGAAAACAGCATGGAGGTTCCTCAAAAAGTTGAAAATAGAGCTACCCTATGATGCAGCAATCACACTACTGGGTATTTATCCTAAAGATACAAATGTAGTGATCCAAAGGGGCATGTGCACTCGAATGTTTATAGCAACAATGTCCACAATAGCCAAATTATGGAAAGAACCTAGATGTCCATCAACAGATGAATGGATAAAGAAGATGTAGTATGTATGTGTGTGTATATACAATGCAGCCTTCAGAAGAAATGAAATCTTGCCCGTTGCAACGACGTGGATGGAACTAGAGGGTATTATGCTGAGTGAAATAAGTCAATCAGAGAAAGACAATTATCATATGGTCTCCCTGATATGAGGAATTTGAGAGGCAAAGTAGGGGGTTTGGGTGGTAGGAAAGGAAAAAAAATGAAGCAAGATGGGATCGGGAGGGAGACAAACCATAAGAGTCTCTTAATCTCACAAAACAACCTGCAAGTTGCCTGGGGGATTGGGGAATGGAGAGGGTGGTTGCCTTATGGACATTGGGAAGGTTATGTGCTATGGTGAATGTTGTGAAATGCGTAAGCCTGACGATTCACAGACTTGTACCCCTGGGGCAAATAACACATTATATGTTAATAAAATGATTTAAAAAATAAACATTTTTTCTTAGCTGATGGGTATAAAGGACCACCTTGTTAATTTTATTTGCATGGTCCTAATAAAGAGATTGAGTACCCCCCCAAAAAAAAAGAAAAAGAAAAAATAAAGACTGGGGAAAAAGTGAATGCTGAATGTGAAACAAGGGTATTGAAACAAGGGTATTGAACTGGAATAAGCACTGAGGATATAGATGCAGTAGTATGTGAGTAGTATGTGAAGCGAACTGAGAGAACTCAGTACAGAAATGACACTATAGTGTTGGTTAAGTGATTGGAACTGGAGGACATTTTGATCATTCCATACATTTTTTTAAGATTGTATTTGTCAGAGCACTGCAGGGGGAACAGCAGGCAGAGGGAGAGGGTGAAGCAGACTCCCTGAGCAGGGAGTTCCATGCAAGGCTCAATCCAAGGACTCTGGGACCACAACCCAAAAGCAGATGCCCAAAAACCAAGCCACCAGTTGTCCCCATTCCATACATTTTAATAAGAAAGCAATATGAATTTGAGAATTGACCTGTAAATGTAAAAATAAAACAAAGTCCATAGCTTTAATAGATACCTTGTTCCTGATAATATAATTATATTAAATCTATTCTCCTGTCTATGTATTATGACATGAGAGATTTATTTTAAAATTAAGAAGCAGGCTTCACGGTGTTTATCATGGCCTAAGTCATATATAATGTAAAATACATTATTAGTTAACTTATATTAATCACCATAAAATCTCTAAATGCATGTTCTCATTTATGCATGGTGAATTAGATAATATATTACTAACTATAGGTTTGGGAATAGCCTGGTTTTGAATCACAAATGGAACTCTATTATGAAGAACATTTCCAAAATGAACCCCGTGAAAAAATGCATTATTAATTATAGCTAGTCAAATGTGAGAAATTTTTTTTCATAGAAATATGTATTTTCGCATAGTATTCCATTGTATATATATACCACATCTTCTGCTTTTATTTTAAGATTTTATTTTATTAGGAGAGAGAGAGAGAGCACCAGCAGGGGGAGCAGCAGAGGGAAGGAAAAGCAGGCTCCCCACAGATCAGGAAGCCTGATGCGGAACTTGATCTCAGGACTCCAGGATCATGACCTGAGCTGAAGGCATATGCTTAACTGACTGAGCCACCCAGAGGCCACAAAATACGTGTTTGGTGAAAGAGTAGCTGTTCTCTAACACTTTAAGTCAGTTACAGTTTGGTTCAGATTAATGGTCATATTACAGATGCTTTAAACATTTGGATTAAAATTCTAGTTATAAAACAATTTATTCACTGAATCAAAACAGGGCCAATTTAAAAATAATGGACATTTGAACATATAAAGTTAAAAAGTAATTAAAAATCTATATCTTGAATGTACATTAATCTGTATCTTGGATTTAGATACAGAGATAAGGCAGGGTATATTAAATACATAGAATAAACCATGCTTTTATTGTGTGTTTTCTTCCCATTTCTAATGACCAAAACTTAAATATAACTGCCATTTGGTAATAGTATTTATTTTTTTCAGAAAAAAATAAATCAGTATTTCTAATTCACTCTCTTGCCATATTCATCCCTAATTATTCATCCCTTCTAATATTAGACAATATTTACATTAAAACCAATGAAGAATTTGCATTCAAGATGTCCATCGAGTTTTCTGAGAACTGGAACAGAACTTTCATTTTTAATTAAACCAGATTATTCTGTGAAAATCATAAGTACTGATAGCTATAATTTTACCAGTATTCATGGAATACATAACAAAATAAATACATAATAGTAGTCCTTTGAAATACTCCCTTAAATGACATTGCTATCAATTCGGTGAATGTTTATTCTTGGCAATTAACTGCAATTATAGATTTTTTTTCTTTTAGCAGGGCAATGTGTTTTTTATAGATGAATAAAGATGCTCATCTGTTTTGTTTTCACTTAGGTCTGGAAGGTGAACAGTAAGTTGTGGGCTTACTTAAATAACCTGCTCATACTATTACATGCTTATATCAATCTTATTGTGAGACTTGACTTGCTGAATAGGCTGATTAAACCCAGTGATATCAATTAACTAGGGAATTTTGAACTTTCCCTTCTTGTCCCCACCAACTCCCCACAAAGAAATGCTGCTTCCTGTACATCCCTTAAACAAACAACAAAACAAAACAAAAAAAAATAAAACAAAAACAAAAATAACCTATTGTATCTTATCATTAGTTCTGAAATGTTACTTCCATATTCATGCTTTTCCATGGTTTACCCTATCTTACTTTTTTCACACACTTTTTACTCTTTTAAACCTACTCTAAAATACTAGTGGAGTTTTTTTTTTATTTCTTGGTGGAATTTAATTTGAGTTCAGAGGTCATGTATAGAGGAACAGAATGGCATGGCATTAAAGCCAAAATAACACTGAGGTTTCATTACATACTGCTTCATAACCTCAATAAATAGGGCACCTACTCAACATTCATAGTATGCCTCTTAGCAAACGGAGACAAGCATTCCCAAGGTGATGCATAAGCAATTCCAAACTAAGAATCAGGAAATCTGGCAGATCTGTGTTCTGATTTGATTCTATTGTTGAAATAACCAATTTTTAGCTAATATCAGAACCATGCCATTCTCATCTCTAAATGAGTTTATGGTATGCCCAAAAATGAAAGAAAATCTTTGGGAGCCTGGATGTGATAGGTGTGGACAAAAGAAATGGGAGATATATATGTTTCACCAATAACGTTTTTAGGTTTTCATTCTGAGGGAAGAAATGCTAACTATGAAGGGATTCAGGAAATACCATTTTTGTGCAAAACAAATTCCATGTGGCAGATGCTGTGGTGTTTTGCCAGGGTCTCCATTTTCTAGAAGGATGTTTTACCCAAACTGAGGAACTGCTCTTGGTAGACAGCCCTCAGCTGTCAGCTCCATTCAGGGACTGCCTCAGTTGCAGAGAAGTACCTCAGGTCCTGCTACTCTCCAGGGTTGCCCTCTTTCAGAGACTGATCTGTAAGGGCATAAAGAAGTGTTTTTGTCTCAGACATATTTGAGAAGAGTCTGTAAAGTGATTCTAGCTCCAGGGTGTTCTGTAGGGTTGGCAGAAGCTGCCCTTGGGCTCATAGCGTAGAGAGTTTTTCTCTGTGCGCTCCTGCTTCTTCCCTCTTCTCTCTGTAGGTGTGGAACCCAAGTGCCTTCCTGAGTACACAACCTAAATTGCTTTTCACAGTTGGATTCCTGGTGACCTCATCTCCAATAATAAAAATAGAGAACTCAATCAGCTTTCTATTCAGAAATTGATTAACTTTAGGCCTGAGACAAAAACTAGTAAGTAAACTTCATTGAAAAGCTGAATCCTTTGTTTTGTACCAGACCAGTCCATTGTATGCTTTGCCATCAGACACATCATTATTAAGACACAGATGAAATGATAAAGTGGGGTGGTGTGATCTTATAATATACATGGTTATTACCAGTTACATTTCCTCATTGACCCAGAATTGATGCTTGCCTACTAAAAGAATTTTTTTTACTGAACATTTCTTAGACTGAGAGGTTTTTGTCATCAAGAGACACTGTATATAGAACACACATCACTCTGTATAGGGACTTATTAACTTCCTCCCTTTCAGTTTTTTCCCATCCTATCTCTCAAAGCATTCATTTGTTTCATTATGCACCACTATCTTTAAAATTTTTTAAGTAGTAGAAGATCTGCATTTTAATTATGTATAATCTACTTTTAAAGTCAGTTGAAAAATTTTCTAGGACGAAACATCTGTAATATCCAAAGGTGTCTGGCCTAGGGCAGAAAGAGTGGGAGTGCACATCTGTATTATTGCCATCATCAGAAAATGAAGTCCTATTGAAAACATGTTCATAATGTGCTCTACGCTCTAGGAAGCAAAAGATTATATCCTGGGAAACTACTAGCATTTCTTATAGGCAATAAAAGTTTCATGACAGCCCAGACCTCAGATATTAAGCATATGCTCAGATATCTTAAAAATGTTATTACTGATTAATCTATAGTTATAAATAACTTTCATCGGCCCTGCTTGCCTAAATAAATATGATAATTTACGGTTTGTGTTATTTCATACAAATATGGCGCTCTGCCTTTTGTCTAAAAGTAGTTACTCTTCTCTGTCATATAATTTTACAATAATGAATATTAAAGTGATAGGATGAAGAAAGTGTCCAGAAGTAGAAATATCACTGCAAAACAAAAAAGGTCCCCATCTTTAAAGGTTAATCCTAATTGCTAAATATTATATGACATAAAAAGTTAACATATTTCTTAAATCCTATTAAGTAAATTGACATTAAAAGGTAAAATCCAGCTTTTAAACAATTGAAATACATTTTCATTATTTAGACAAATCTCAAAGTTAACGTTAGACAAAAGCCTGCCATCAAAAAATGATGAATAAGATAGGGGTAACAGTAAAAACTCATAATGAGAGCAGGAATAAAAATCAAGAAAAGAATTATGGAGTTTATTTCTTTAAAAAAATTACTTACAGGGCACTGAGTGACTCAGTCACTTATGCTTCCAACTCTTGATTTTGGCTCAGGTCATGATCTAGGGGTTGAGATCCAGTCCTGCATCAGGCTCCACATAGGGTATGGGGCCTGCTTAAGGATCTCTTGCTCCTTCTTCCCCTGACACTACCCCCCTCCCTCTCTAAGAAAAAAAATTAAGTTAAATTGTATTTGATTGCATGGCCAGTAAACATTGAAAAGACATGTGCCAACTACAAAAGATGGCAGATGTAGGGAGGTTTTCTGAAGATTTTTTTAATAAGAAACATAAATATGAGTAATTGAATTTTTGTTTATTCAATCAAATACAATGCACTTTTTTAAGGTTTTATTTATTTACTTGTCAGAGAGAGAGTGTGCATGCACAAGCAGGGGGAAGGGCAGGCAGAAGGAGAAGCAGAGCCACCCAGGGGTTCTTACAATGCACTTATAAAAGCAAGTGGTAAATTTCTGAATACACTGTCAAAATTGGTGAAGAATCAACATGTGATATGTGTATGTAAAGAAAGCAATACCAAGTGTGTATGTGGGAGAGATTGTCTAGAAGTAATCATGGACAATGTACAGGTACTGAGGTTAAGAGTGCTGCAGTACTGTTTTCTCTGGTCTATCCATTGTTTCAGTTTTCAAAGAAATATTGGCTATAATGCTATCATTAAGAAATTTTAAAAAATTTGATTCTTCAAATTTAACTTCTTTTCTTCTAAAGGCATGAACTTTGTAATGAAGGTAAAGCCATGTCAAGAGCTGACCCCTCTGAGTAGAAGCCCACCTTTAGATCTGGCCTTAAACTCTAACGAGGAAAGAATATACCCACATATTCTCTAATGAGTGACTAAGGATTCTCAGTAGTATTTTCATGTGAGGATCAGATTTTTAACTGGCATTTCTCCAGGAATTTTTTTTCCTGAGCCTTACATCATGAGGGCATAACCTTGACACAGTACTGTGAAAAAAAAAATAGATCAGACTTATAAAATAGATATAAATTTAAACTGAAAATCAATAAGCAAATTTTCAAGTAATAATAACACCATAACCAATTGTGATTTGTAATACAAGGATAGCTCAAAAGCAGGAAACTTACTCATGTAATTTATCATGTCAATAGATGATAAAAGACAGACACAGCAGGGAGAGCACAGAATTAGAGGACAAGCATCAGAGCTTAAGGCCAGAGCCCCAGGGTTGGAAACCTGGCTTTTCCTGATACTGAATTTTATCTTTTTTTTTTTTTTTAACATACAATGTATAATTTGTTTCAGGGGTACAGGTCTAGAATTCATCAGACTTACACAATTCACATTGTTCACCATAGCACATATCCTCCCCAGTGTCCATCACCCAGCCACCACATCCCTCCTATCCCTATTCCCTCCAGCAACTCTCAGTATGTTTGCTGAGATTCAGAGTTTTTATGGTTTGTCACCCTCTCTGGTTTCATCTTGTTTCATTTTTCCCTAACCTCCCCTATGATCCACTGTCTTATTTCTCAAATTATTCATATCAGTGAAATCATATGATACTTGTCTTTCTCTGATTGACTTATTTCGCTTAGCATGATACTGCTTAGTTCCATCCACGTCATTGCAAATGGCAAGATTTTGGTTTTTTGATGGCTACATAGTATTCCATTGTGTGTGTATGTATGTATGTGTATACCACTTCTTTATCCATTCATCTGTTGATGGACATTTAGGATCTTTCCATAGTTTGGCTATTGTGGACATTGCTGCTATAAACATCCGGGTGCACGTGCCCTTTCTGATTACTCCATTTATATCTTTAGGGTAAATAGCCAGTAGTGCAATTGCTGGGTCATAGGGTAGCTCTATTTTCAACTTTTTGAGGAACCTCCATGCTGTTTTCCAGAGTACCTATACCAGCTTGGATTCCCACCAAAGGAAGGGTTCCCCTTTTGCCACATCCTCAGCAACACCTGTCATTTCCTGACTGGTTAATTTTAGCCATTCTGACTGGTGTGAGGTGGTATCTCATTGTGGTTTTGATTTGTATTTCCCTGATGCCAAGTGGTGTCGAGCACTTTTTCATGTGTCTGTTGGCCATCTGGATGTCTTCTTTGAAGAAATGTCTGTTCATGTCCTCTGCCCATTTCTTGATTGGGTTATTTGTTCTTTGGATGTTGAGTTTGATAAGTTCTTTATAGATTTTGGATACTAGCCCTGTATTTGATGTAATTTATGAATATTTTCTCCCATTCTGTCAGTTGTGTTCTGGTTTTGGTTTTGTTGACTATTTCCATTGCTGTGCAAAAAGCTTTTTATCCTGATGAAGTTCCAAGAGTTCATTTTTGCCCTTGTTTCCCTTGCTTTTAGCAATGTTTCTGGGAAGAAGTTGCTGCGGCAGAGGTCTGAAGAGGTTGCTGCCTGTGTTCTCCTCAAGGATTTGGATGGATTCCTGTCTCACATTGAGATCTTTCATCTATTTTGAGTCTATTTTTGTGTATGGTAAAAGGAAATGGTCCAGTTTCATTCTTCTGCATGTGGCTGTCCAATTTTCTCAATACCATTTGTTGAAGAGACTGTCTTTTTTCCATTGGACATTCTTTCCTGCTTTGCCAAAGATTAGTTGACCATAGGGTTGGGGGTCCATTTCTGGGCTCTCTGTTCTGTTCCATTGATCTATATGTCTGTTTTTTAGCCAATACTATACTGTCTTGATGATTACAGCTTTTTAATAGAACTTGAAGTCTGGAATGGTGATACCACCAACTTTGGTTTTCTTTTTCAACATTCCTCTGGCTATATGGGGTCTTTTTTGGTTCCATATAAATTTTAGGGTTTTTGTTCCTTTTTTTTTTTTTTGAAAAGAGTTGATGGTATTTTTATAGGGATAGCATTAAGTTCTAATTTCAAAGTATTTTGATCTAAAAATATGCAGGGAATGATCCCAGTCTTTTGGTACTCGTTGAGACCTGATTTGTGACCCAGGATGTGATCTATTCTGGAGAATGTTCCATGTGCACTAGAGAAGAATGTATATTCTGTTGCTTTGGGATGGAATGTTCTGAATATTTCTGTGATATCCATCTGGTCCAGTGTGTCATTTAAAGCCTTTATTTCCTCGTTGACCTTTTGCTTAGATGATTTGTCCCCTTCAGTGAGTGGGGTATTAAAGTCCCCTGCAATGATTGTATTATTTTTTTGTGTGTTTCTTTGATTTTGTTATTAATTGGCTTATATATAATTGCCTGCTCCCATGTTAGGGGCATAGATATTTAAAATTGTTAGATCTTCTTGTTGCACAGACCCTTTAATTATGGTATAGTGTACTCTTCATCTCTTATTATAGTCTTTGGATTAAAATCTAATTTATCTGATACAAGGTTTGCCACCCCAGCTCTCTTTTGTTGTCCATTAACATGGTAAATTGTTTTTCATCCCTTCACTTTAAATTTGGAGGTGTCTTTTGGTCTAAAATGAGTCTTTTGCAGACAGCATACTAATGGGTATTGTTTTTTACCTAGTATAATACACTTTGTCTTTTGATTGGAGCATTTAGCCCATTTACGTTCAGGGTAACTATTGAAAGATATGAATTTAGCACCATTGTATTGCCTGTAAGGTGACTCTTACTGTATATTGTTTCTGTTCCTTTCTGGTCTATGTTACTTTTAGGCTCTCTCTTTGCTTAGAGGACCCCTTTCAATACTTCCTGTAGGGCTGGTTTGGTGTTTGCAAATTCTTTTACTTTTTCTTTGTCCTGGAAGCTTTTTATCTCTCCTCTTTTCAGTGACAGCCTAGCGGGATATAGTATACTTGGCTTGATATTTTTCTTGTTTCATGCTCTGAATATATCATGCCAGTCCTTTCTGGCCTTCCAGGTCTCTGTGGATAGTTCTTCTGCAAATCTAATATTTCTACCATTGTAGATGACAGACCTCATGTCCTTAGCTGCTTTCACAATTTTCTCTTTGTCTCTGAGAGTTGTAAGTTTTACTATTAAATGACAGGGTGTGGACCTTTTTTTTTTATTAATTTTGAGGGAGTTCTCTGTGCTTCCTGGATTTTGATGCCTGATTCCTTCCCCAAATCAGGAAAGTTCTCTGCTATAATTTGCTCCAGTATGACTTCTGCTCCTCTCTCTCTTTCTTCTTCTTCTGTGATCCCAGTTATTCTAATATTGTTTCATCTTTTGGCATCTCTTATCTCTCAGTTTCTCCCCTTGTGGTCCAGTAATTGTTTATCTCACTTTTTCTCAGCTTCTTTATTCTCCATCATTTGGTCTTCTATATCACTAATTCTATCTTCTGACTTATTTATCCTAACAGTTAGAGCTCCATTTTTTATTGCACCTCATTAATAGCCCTTTTGATATTGACTTGGTTAGATTTTAGTTCTTTTATTTTTCCAGAAAGGGTTTTTATTTCTCCATAAAGGGATTCTCTAGTATCTTCTATGCTTTCTTTGACCCAGCTACCATCTTTATAATCATCATTCTGAACTCTAGCTCTCACATCTTACTAATGTCCATATGGATTAGGTCCCTAGCTGACAGTACTGCCTCTTGTTCTTTTTTTTTTTTTTCCTGAGGTAAGTTTTCCACCTTGTCATTTTTTTCCAGAGAAGAATAGATGAATGAGAGAACAAATGCTACAAGGGTAACACTGACCACAGAAAAATGTACACTAACAAAATCAGAAGAGAATGAAAACTGGTGGGGAGAAGAAAGGAAAAAAAATATGTTTGGACTGGTGAATAGAGCAGAGCTACACACTTGATTATGGGTTTATTTTGTTCTGTTAGAAGAAATTGCCTCCCAAATTTTTAAAGAAAGGAAAACTTATATACATACAAAAATAAGGGTAAACACAATGAAGTGATGGAATATGACTATAAAGATGAAAATTGAAACAGATTTTTAAAAAGGAATTGATAAGAATTTGGTTTATAAAAAAAGAGTAGAGAATGTGATCAGGCTGGAGACTAGAACAAAGCCATACACTAGAATTAGGATATATTTTGGTCTGTTAGAAGAAACTGTATCCCAAAATTTTAAAGAAAGAAAAACTTCTATCTATATAAAAAATAAAGTTAAATACAATGAAGAGTTAGAATATTGGCTATAAGGATGAAAATTTCAAAAAATATTTTTAAAAAGGTACTCTAAGATAAAATAGTTAAAATAGTTTAAAATAGGAAAGAGGAAAAATTAAAAAAAATAAGAAAAACATAAAATTTTAATTACTTTACTTTGAAAGACTAAGGAATCATGGGGGAAAAGCCATGAATTCTATGTGCTGTATTTCCATAGCTCTGGAGTTTTGCATTTCCAATTGATTGGTAAACTTGGTTTTGGCTGGCTATTGTTGATCTTCTGGGGGCGGGGCCTGTTGCTGTGATTCTTAAATGTCATTGCCCGAGGTGGAATTGCATTGCCCTTGCTCGTGGCCAGGATAAACAATCTGCTTGGGTTTGTTCTTGATAGCTTTTGTTCCCTAAATGCTTTTCTGTACTGCTTTGGAGGAAGAGAATGAAGATGGCGACCTCCCAATCTCTGACTGGTAGGAGCTGAGAGCTCAGGCCCCCTACTCCTCAGTGTGCCCTCAAAGAAAAGCAGTCAATCCTTCCTGTTTCCCTGGTCCCTGTGACTGAGCATTTCTATCTCTGGCACACAGCCCAAGTTGGAGTCTCCACACCCAGCAGATTCCTGAAGTATACTCCTATGCCACTCCCCCTGGAGGAGGAAGGAGGGAGTCTCTCTGGATCTTCCACTTGTGAGGTCCCTGCTTGAAGAACAGTGGCCCGACTGTGCCAGAGATCACAGTTTATGGCAACCACAAGCTGAGAGCCCACTTCTTGGCTCTGTCTCTCCTGCTGGCTTCTCCACTCCGATACCTGGGAACTCTGCCATACTCAGACACCACTGGTCTTTTTGGGACACCACAGGTCCTGAGACCACACTGTCCCTGCAAGTGTTCTGCATCCTGCTTAGCCTCTGGAGTAATGTCCCTCAGTGGAGCCAACTTCTAAAAGTTCCAATTTTGTGCTCTGCTGCTCTACCCCTTGCCAGGAGCTGCCCCTCCCCCCACAGTCTCTCTTCCTGTATATCACCTCAGATTCACTTCTCTGCATGTCCTACCTTCCAGAAAGTGGCTGCTTTTCTGTTCATACAATTGCTACTCTTCTTGTCTTAGATTTCCTGCTGAGTTTGTAGGTGCTTAGAATGGTTTAAATATCTAGTTGAACTCCTGGGACCAGATGAAATTTAGGACTCCTATTCCTCTGCTATCTTGCTTCTCCCTCGATGCGGACTTTTATCAAGCAATCTGACTTCTGTCGGCTTCAGTTCTCTCACATGGAAGCTGCTGGATCCCCACCTGCTTGCCCCACAGGCAAGGGCTCAACCACACAGAAACTCCAGATTTCTTCCACAGAAGTCAGATGCTTCCACAGTGATCAGGAGATACCTAGAAGGTAGGAGTAGTCACACTGTAGTGCCTGGGTGCCTATTAAGGTTAATACTTTTATTTATTAATCATGTTTTACAAGTCACTACTGGGTAAAGGAAATGTGGAACATTGGAATTATATGTTAAGAGTAATTTATGATTGTAGGAGTTTATGAACATTTTAGGAAAATCTTATTTCTTGTCCTCAGGTCTAAAAGATTAATATTTACTGTGAATTTGGAAATTCTCAACATGCAGGAACTCACATAAATTGTGTGGTGGGTAGAGAGAGCAAAGTTGTAATTGTCAGACCTTGTGATAACCCTTTATACATATACCAGATAGCCTATGACTTGTGCTTTCAGTAAATACTGTTTCAGTCTTTGATACATAAAACTGTTACATTAAACCATTGATTTTAAAAGATGAAATTTGATGCATGAGTTCTGATATTTACTTTTCTCTGGTTCTTGAACTTGTAGAGTTAGGGATATTTTGTGAGTAGGCTGAATTATGGTAGAGTAGGGATGGTCAGGTATTTTGATTCAAACACCTATATGCCCTCTAAGCTCACCCTTGCTGTCCAAGTTGTCTTAAAATAACATGGGGGTTTGGAATTAGTACTCCTGGTTTAGGCTGAGTGCTGAGGAGAGCAGATAATAAGTTATAATTTTTAGGGGCAAAAAATATTTCCACAGTTGCCTACAGTGGCAAAAGACTAGTTTTGGGAATGTGTGAGTCTGTCAGTAAAACAGAGAAATTTGTAACATGAGGTATAGGCTTAGCCTTAAAAATAGTTGGAAAATGAAGTATACCTCTCTACCCTCTTAGATTTCCTTTTAAGTTTCAGAAAATTTATATATTATAAATAGTTATTTTTGATAATTTATAAAGGAAATCAAAACAGTTTATGTGTAGCTGCAAAATGTCACCTCCTCATTCTGTACTATTTCAGTATGTGGCCTGTGTTGTCCAGAGAAAGGCAATGTATTAACCACAGGGTAAAATTTAGGGTTTATTATGCAGACCAAATTATCCTGTTCCCACTACCTAAAATATCCTGTGGCTTTTGTCCTCTTCCTTGTTAGCATAGGTCTCAGTCTTCTATGTATGTTTTGGGGATCCACACAATGTGTTGATTAAGTTAGGTCTGATTTCCCTCATTCACTGATTCTTCTCCTTCAACAAGAAATGAAAACCATCCATTTAAACTGTGTATTTGGAATAACATCCCTTCTACTCCTTTTAACATATTCCTGGTTAAAGTTCTGAGTATAATTGTGTTTATCACAATTACTATGTCTGTTAATAAAAATTGGGTGTTTTTTATGGTATATCTTACAGATGGCTGTTAACTTTGTCTAAGCCTTTACCTATATCTCTTTAGGAAATAAGTTGCCTGAAATAAGCATTTAAATATTATTATTATTCCCTCTCATGACATTATTCATAATATGTAACACAGAGCAGCAACCCCTCTAGGTGTTGAAAGATGAATGAATGAGTAAAACATTGTGAGAGCATACTTACATTGCAGTAGAATATTATTCAGCCCTAAAAAGGAAGAGGACCTTGTGAGGTGAAATAAGCCAGTTACAAAGGTCAATACTATATTCTACTTCAGTGATGAACCTTGAGTAGTCAGAGTCCTAGAGAGGAAGTCAAATGGTGATGTTGTGGGGGCCTGGGAGAGGAGGGAATGGAGAACTCTTTAATGGGTATGGAGTTTTGGTTTCGCAAAATGAAAAGAGCTGTGGTGATGGCTGCACAGTATGAATGGACTTTACACCTGTGAACTGCACACTCATAAGTGGCTAAGAGAATAAACCTTAGGTAGGTTTTACCACAACAAAAAGTCAGAAAATTATGATTGTAATACAGGGAAGCATTATTTTTTCACCTCTCTGAAATTTTGCCCTTAAAAAAAAAAAAGAACAGAAGTTCTTGAACTGAATGCTTTTTGAAGTAGCCATCTATTTTCTGGTGCTAATTGTCTGGACTTGAAAACAGCACAAATCTATCATGAGGTGATGAGGCCACATGAAAACCTGTCATAGCACCATAAAGATCTGTTTAACACTCAGAGACTAAGAAGTGCCTCTTCTTGATGGCAGTGTACACTTCTCATTTATGTGATAATGTGAATGTTTAGAAAGCACAGAAGTAGATCTCCTCTGAATTTGAGCCGTGCAGTGGGGGAGCTTCATTTGATTTGTTGAACTCGGATTTATCCTTGGAGGCAGCACAGCAGCTTTTGTAGGTACAAAATGGTCTTTGTATTGAAATGTGTGCCTGGAACACACTCCCATCTGTTTTCTGTAGTTTACACAAAGCATTAGTTCATTTCCAGGGGTTCAAAACTTCTAATTTGAAAGGTTAAATTCACACATAGAGAAGCCCAGTGGGACTAGAATCCCTATTTTAGAAGTCAGGTGTCCTTTCTCACTGTGAACGGGACTCACTTCCATGCATTATCTGGCTGCAGAGCCATTACTCTGGCACTTCCTTTCTCTGTAAACTTGTTCCCATCCTCGTCCTGATGTGATAGCACAAATAAATGAGCAAGTCCCAGGACTGAGAATGCAGACATCTGGAGCTGATGATAAAGAAGCTCCTTGAGCTTAGGAGTTGAGTGTATCTTTCTTTTTTTCTGCTCCCTTTACACTTTCTAGCCTTCCTTAAATCTTCAGTATTAAAAATGACTCGTTATTTGGGGAACTGTCTGTGAGTCTGCTTCCTAGCTATAGATTGGGTAATTACACTTCCCAAATGTTCTGTGATAAATTCCATTTTAATTGTTCATTTCCCCTTTCAGACCATCCATCTAGAAGTGCAAAAAAGTGGAAAATAGGTTTCCAACAGCTCCTTTGAAGCTTTATTTTTATAAAGTCAGATCTTCACATATCTGAAAGCTTGCCACTTGTGTTTCTTTACAGCTAAGTATTAGTATAAATGTTTTATTATATTTCTGTGTGTTTGTTACTTTAAAAAAAAAAGAAAGAAAGGAAACAACTTTAGAGTAAAACTTTCTAGAGTCAAGGAAGCTATATCCCACTTTTCAGGAAATTTCCTGAGCTGCCTCAGTCAGGTAATAGTGGCTTAAAAAAACCTCAATAATTATAATTCACTGTAGACAATTGTTTTCATGCTACCTCACCCAAAATTTAAGTAAATTATTACAGGGGTAAAGCTCCATCAGCAAGTTGTGACTCATGGCTTCTCACATTGAAGATGAATTGATAGCCATGGTCGTGTATGCTCGGAATATATTGCAAAAAAAGTTTTGAACCTCTTCAGGAGAAAATCAAATAAAATTTTCTTAAACTGATGAAAGCAAAATTAAGTGTATGAACTCTAAGTAATTGAGTGAGAATTTCATACTGAGTTATTAGGAGAAAACATGGTATATACCTAGATTTTGGAAATAGTCAAGTGAAAATGCACAACTAGGCTGGGTTTATCCCACTGAGGAAAATGTAATTTATGTGCATTTAGTATAAGCTTTGTCACAGAATAAGAAGTAGAGGAAAAGACTGAGGTAAAAATACTGCCTTGGTCATAGGCTGTTAAGAGTTATTTTGTTTTAGGGAGGATTAACTATAAAAGTCTGAATTATGTTGTAGTAGTGCTATGGAATCATAAAGTTGGAAATGTTTATCTTAATCTTGCAATATTTTAGCAAGACCACTTTTTAAAAAGTTTATTATTAAAAAGTTATTCTTTCATTTTAAGAAAGCATGGAAGTTAGGTAGTGGCCATAACTTCAAAAAAAGAAGAAACGGACTGAATTTATTATTATCTCTTCATGGTTGTAACTTTTATTCCCAGTGTCCTGATATATCATCATTTTCTGCCTTGAAGTGACTCTCTTTCTATTTATTATGCCAGTCCCTCTGAGCCCCTTTCACTCTACAAACTTATGCTCTTGGTAAACTCATGACAATTCTCTTATATTCTTATTAAATTCCCTGTTCTCCATTTCCCTTTCTCACTTAGAAATTCCATTAGTGAATATTTATCTGCTATTTTCCATCTATCTTGTGATGTTACAACCTGAGTGGAATCTTCATATTTACTTCTGAACTTTTCTGCTGGTTTTGTTTTTCTCACTTTAGCTATCATATATGTAATATCCAACAAGAATTTTAGCTTGCTTAACATGACTTTTTAAAGTCTTAGGTTCTTTTTCTGTTATACAACATTTTCTTTTATCTCTCTACTTACATTATAAGTAATTTTAAGGCATTTTTCAAATTGACATTGTCGTTTCTACTTTAGGTAGAAAAGTATACTACAGATATCCAGGCTATTTGTCTGACTTGAGAATTGATCATTCTTTCAAAGTGAGACTCTCAAATTTCTGGTTTCTTTTGACTGCCAGTTTAGGCCTAAGACACAGAGGAGTACATGTTAATTAGCATCTCCATATATCTGGGGAGGTATCATCTATAGGCCAGCTTTACAGTAGAGTGATTGGGTATAGCTACTTCCCCAAGAGGCCCCCAAATATCTATATGTTGAGGTCTTTTCCTTTGGGACATCTGTTGACCCAGGGGAAAACTTATGGTTTCCTGCTAGAGGGTAGGGGTTATGGATATATGTCTCCGTACTGGAGTTCTGGGCATCAGCTGGGAAAGGAGACTGGTAGTTTGGCCATTCAGTATCATTTGTATCATTGTCCTATTTTCAGTTCATTACTTCTGTCTTCTTCACAAGTATGCTCAGTTTCCTGCCTCTAGATCCTATCTGGGTCAACATTTCTGGAGATGTAACCTCCTGTCTTCTTTGGGGTGAAGTTGGAAAAAGGATCTGAGGCTGAGTCATCCTAATACACATTAGAAACACTCATCTTCTTAACCTCATCCATTCATGTCCCTAGTTTCAAAGGTTCAAGTTTCCACAAAATCTGGAGAATTCTTACTCCAGATTAGTTTGATTCTTACTGTCTTCTTAGTTTTTCATGCTCTCTCTCCTGCTGAATAAGAATCACTTATTATTTTTCTATTTTCCCTTGGTGATTCTATTAAATAGCTTTTTTATATCCAAAGATTTTGTGCTATTTTATTTTTTTAATTATTTATTTATTTGACAGAGAGAGATCACAAGTAGGCAGAGAGGCAGGCAGAGAGAGAGGAGGAAGCAGGCTCCATTCTGAGCAGAGAGCCCAATGCGGGGGCTCGATCCCAGAATCCGGGATCATGACCCGAGCCGAAGGCAGAAGCTTTAACCCACTGAGCCACCCAGGCGCCCCTGTTTTGTATTTTTCTCTTCTCTGTCTTCATGTCCTTTGAAATATTTGTCATTTTTCTCCTTCCCACAAATGCAATTAGACCAGTAGTAAAAGTGTCATGCATGTAAGTTTGATGAGATGATTTTAAAATAAAACAGAGCTTGTAGTATTTTCACACTTGAAATTGTGGAGTCATATGTAATAGCCAGATGCTCATTTTCTTATTTTGTGCTTCTTTGAAAAATTATGTAATGTGGGAAGTAGAAACTTCTTGCTGATTTTCTCTTAATTTCTCATATTGCATCCCTGCCTGTGATACTCCATTCAGGTGAATTTGTAAATGTTTCTTCATTCTCTTAATTGCTACATTTCTTTTTTATTCTCTAAAAGGCAGTGGTATAGAAAAATTCAAATTATGGGTAATCTGAATACAGTTCACATTTAACTGTGGTTTGGTTATGTGGCATTTGCCAAGTGTGTGATGTAAAAATTCACAAACATAAATAAACATGGTACTAGCCTTCTGTAATGCATTTCTTTGTCCATTTTTTTCATGCAGTGTTGTTTTATTTCAGGAGGCAAAATTATGCTTAGAGACTGAATTTGTCTTTGTCAGCAATTTGTTCAATACCAGTTCACTATGGGAATTTCACAAGGTAAAGAGCATAAGGAATGATGTCTCTCAATAAGCCAATAAAGAAATAACATACTCCATACTTATCAAAAAGAAAAGAGAAAAGGCCCAAATAAATAAAATCAAGAATGAAAGAGGAGAAATCACAACCAACACCAAAGAAATACAAACAATTATAAGAACATACTATGAGCAACTCTACGCCAACAAATTTGACAATCTGGAAGAAATGGATGCATTCCTAGAGACATATAAACTACCACAACTGAGCCAGGATTAAATAGAAAACCTGAACAGACCCATAACCAGTAAGGAGATTGAAACAGTCATCAAAAATCTCCAGACAAACAAAAGCCCAGGGCCAGATGGCTTCCCAGGGGAATTCTACCACACATTTAAAGAAGAAATAATTCCTATTCTCCTGAAACTGTTCCAAAAAATAGAAATGGAAGGAAAACTTCCAAACTTATTTTATGAGGCCAGCATCACCTTGATCACAAAACCAGACAAGGATCCCATCAAAAAAGAGAATTACAGACCAGTATCCTTGATGAACACAGATGTGAAAATTCTCACCAAAATACTAGCCAATAGGATTCAACAGTACATTAAAAGGATTATTCACCACGACCAAGTGGGATTTATTCCAGGGCTGCAAGGTTGGTTCAACATCCGCAAATCAATCAATGTGATACAACACATTAATAAAAGAAAGAACAAGAACCACATGATACTGTCAATAGATGCTTAAAAAGCATTTGACAAAATGCAGCAGCCCTTCCTGATCAAAACTCTTCAAAGTGTAGGGATAGAGGGCACATACATCAATATCATCAAAGCCATCTATGAAAAACCCACCTCAAATATCATTCTCAATGGAGAAAAACTGAAAGCTTTTCCACTAAGGTCAGGAACATGGCAGGGATGTCCATTATCACCACTGCTATTCAACATAGTACTAGAAGTCCTAGCCTCAGCAATCAGACAACAAAAAGAAATTAAAGGCATCCAAATCGGCAAAGAAGAAGTCAAACTATCACTCTTTGTAGATGATATGATACTCTATGTGGAAAACCCAAAAGACTCCACTCCAAGACTGCTAGAACTTGTACAGGAATTTAGTAAAGTCTCAGGATATAAAATCAATGCACATAAATTAGTCGCATTTCTCTACACCAACAAGAAGACAGAAGAAAGAGAAATTAAGGAGTCAATCCCACTTACAATTGCACCCAAAACTATAAGATACCTAGGAATAAACCTAACCAAAGAGGCTAAAAATCTATACTCAGAAAACTATAAAGTACTCATGAAAGAAATTGAGGAAGACACAAAGAAATGGAAAAATGTTCCATGCTCCTGGATTGGAAGAACAAATATTGTGAAAATGTCTATGCTACCTAAAACAATCTACACATT